>VXAX01006471.1:176927-200458 GCA_013399835.1 Leptocoma aspasia
GTCCCCCGCTCTCGCCGAGTAGAGGTCCCCGAGCTGCAGGCGGAGAGCGAAGTGGCGGTGCTGGAGGGCGGCGAGGCACAGCTCGCGTGCCGGCAACGTGGCAGCAGTGCCAGTCTCGGTGCCACAGTGGCTTGGTACGACCCAAAGGAGAGGGAGGTGACAC
This sequence comes from Leptocoma aspasia, assembly GCA_013399835.1. Lineage (NCBI taxonomy): Eukaryota > Metazoa > Chordata > Aves > Passeriformes > Nectariniidae > Leptocoma > Leptocoma aspasia. The sequence goes on from VXAX01006471.1 coordinate 177,091, forward strand.
CGGGGCTGGCCAAGTACCGGCTGGAGCAGGGAGAAGCGTGGGTCAACCTCACCGTCCGGGATGCCGAGTGGCCGGGGGACAGTGGGATCTACCGCTGCATCGCGACCAATGCCGTGGGCACCGCCAGCCTCCCCGTCCGCCTCCGCGTGGAACGTGAGTCCTGGGAAGGGCAAAGGTGGGCTGGGGGCATCAAGGGCGGGCTGGGGGCATCAAGCCCCTCCTGCCGGGTGCCATCTCGCCGCAGGGTACCCAGCCCCGCCCAACGTCACCATCAGTAAGCTGCGGTACACGCGGGCGCGCACCGAGGTGCGGCTGGAGTGGCGGACGCAGGGCGCCGGCAACCTCACCGGCTTCGTGGTGCAGCGGCGCCAAACCAAGAAGCCCCTCCGGGAGACCCCCAGCCCCTGGGAAACAGCCGCCGGCGACATCGAGCCGCACTCCCGCGACCGGCGCCTGGGGGGGCTGGACCCCGCGGTGCTCTATGCTTTCCGCGTCCTGGCCGTCAACCACCGCACGGCCGGGCACCCCTCCGAGGTGCAGACGCCAGGTGAAGTGGGCAGGGGCTGCTGCTCCGTGGGGGCAGAGCAAGGGTTGAGTGGAGAAGGGCAGCGTTTCCATCCTGGTGGAGCCGAGGAGCCGAGTGTGAGCAGCCGTCAGTAGGTTTCAGGCACAGGCTCGCACCTTCCCTGGCCTTTCTGGGCTCTGCCCGTCCCTGCTGCCTGCCATGTTCCCTCTGCTCTCTTCCAGCCGAGCCTCCCTTCGAGGCCTACCCGGCGGTGACGGGGGCGGCGGTGGCAGGGATGCTGGTGGCCACCGCAGCATCACTCCTGGCCGTGCACTGCATCGCCCGCCACCGGGAGACCCTCCCACGTGAGTGCCAGGGCCGCGGGGGCTCATCGGGGGCCACAGCTCGACCCCTGACACCCACACCTCACACCCATCTGTCTCTCCAGGGCTGCATCACCTGCTGTTCCGCACGTGAGTGCCCAAATCCCTCTGCCCCGCTGCTCCCGTGCCCGGGCACCAGCGAGACCCCGCGTGTGCCCCCAGGGCTGGTCCTGGCGCCCAGGAGCCCGTGGGCACAGCGGAGGATGCTGAAGCAGCCGCAGGCGGGGCAGAGGAAGCAGGGCCAGCACAGGCAGACCCGTGTGCCCCCGGGACGGCAGCAGGTGCCGAGGCAGGGCCAGCACAGGCAGACCCGTGTGCCCCCAGCACGGCAGCAGGTACCGGGGCGAGCTGAGGGCTGTGCCACCTGCCCCGCTGACCCAGCACCCACCTGTGGCACTCAGGCTCCCCCACCCCTTGCAGAGCCGCTCTCGGCAGCACCAGGCACCACCGATGACCCACCAGTTAATGTCACCATCACCGTGACAGCGACACCGTGACCACTCCGGCTGTTGCTCTTTATTTCCCTTTCCTCCTCTCTTCCACACCACGGGACGGCAGCACCCACCTGTGCCGCGTCGGGCTGGGAGGCAGCTGGCTCCAAATGCAGCACCCGGTGAAAGCCCCTCCGGCTCAGCCTCGGGCCTGCAGTTACTGCTGGAGCTAAAATAAATATTTAGGCTACAATAAATAGTTTCTCACCGATGGCAGAAAAAAAGCCCGAGAGCCGAAGCGCTGCTGTCAGCCCCAGGGCTGGCATCGACTGGGCATGCTGCTGTGGGACTGTGCTGAGGTTTCTGTGGTACAAAAACAGCCACAAAGCTTTTTGTGGGAAGGGGCCTCATCTTCACCCCCAAACTCCCCAATTTCAGGCCAAACCGCAGGAGGTTAAAAATAGTGATTTGAGATGGTTTTTCCCTGCATTGGTGCAAGCATGAAAGGAAGCAGGGTCCAAGGAAAGTGTCAGGGAGTTCTCAGCTTTCCTGAGTCCTCATCTTCTGTGTGTGGACACAAGGGCACCTTGGGCCATTTTCTCCTGTATTTGGTTAACAATTACCCATTGGGAAGTATCAAGCCACACGAACCAACCTTGATCAGTGCCCAGAGAGTATCAATCCCCACACCAGCCATAAAGCAGCATCAATCCCTTTATCAAACCACCCCCAGAAATAGAAACCCTACCCAAACCCCCTGCAAAACCATCACTTCCAAACACACAACATTCCAAAGGGATATTACAGCTTCTCTGGAAAACAGAGCGTCTTTATCTGACACACCCACAATACAGGGGAGATTCAAGCAAGGTTGTTTAAAACCATGGTTAAATTTCAGTGTTTGGGGAAAACGAAGCAGCCAGAGTTAAATCCCAACCACTCGCCCGCCAACCTCTGTTGGAAAAGGGGAAAACATTGCAGCAGGTCCTGCAAAAGGAAAATCCAGGCTGTGGGGACGAGATAAACAAAAAGGGAGGAGGAGATCTGACGTGGCTCTGGAGTATGTGGCAGCCAAAGCCCATGGGTGTGAAGTCCATGGTGCGTAGAGAACTTTGGAATAAGGCAGCTCTAGCTGGGAGGATGCACAACCCTAAGAAAAAAAAAGGCAAAATAATAAATATAACCACAAATAATGCAATAGAAGAGAAGGCTTTGGGGAGAGCTCATTGTGGCCTTCAAGTACCTGAAGTGGGCTTACAAAAAGGAGAGAGAGGGATTTCTTGTACAAGCAGATAGTTACAGGACAAAGGAGAATGGTTTCACACAACCAGAGGGCAGGTTTAGATGGGATATTGGAAATAAATTCTTTCCTGTGAGGGTGGTGAGGCCCTGGCACAGGGTGCCCAGAGCAGCTGAGGCTGCCCCTGGATCCCTGGGAGTGTCCAAGGACACTTGGGGCTTGGAGCAACCTGGAATAGTGGAAGGTGTCCCTGCCCATGGCAGGGGTGGAATACGATGACCTTTAAGGTCTCCTTTAAGGTCTCTCCCAAATCAAACTGTTCTGGGATTCTATGAAACACAGAAAACCCCATCCCAACACTCAGAGCAGCCCATGGAGCTGCTGCTACCAAAGCAGATCTCAAGGGCTTCCTCCTTGCACAGACATCACTCCCCCAAACCCTGTGGCTGGCAAAGCTGCACCAGTAGCCCTGAGCTCCCCAGGGCTTTGGAGCAGCTGCAGCCAGGCTGGTATGGCTCCCTCCCTTCCCAGACTGGCCAGGGACACGCTGCTCTGGGCTGTATGTGTCACCTTGGGGTGGCCATCACTAAATTGTGCTTCATTTCTGGGGCTTTGCACTGTGACTCATGCCGGGGGGAGGGAGTGCTTTGCAAGCACTGGTTTGGTTTATTTACTGGAATTAAATTTGGAAAGGAAAAATTACAACACCCACCCAAGCCTTGCAGTTAAGGCTGCAGCACCTCCATCGTGCTGTGTCCAGGATGGGCGGGTTCCTGACAGTCGTGCCCAGGGCTGGTGGGAGCTCTTTCACCATGACTGGTTTCATTTCAGAGCTATCCAAGCTGTTAGTAATCCCTCAAACCAAGAGTTGAACTGGATTTCGTCTTCTGTGAGTGGGAAAGTGAGGCAGGCTGGATTTCCACCTGTACTTCTGCAGAAGGGTTATTGAACACCTAAAGACATAGTCACTGCCTCAAGTTCTGCTTCAAGGTGCACAGGACAGACTCAACTGAGGCTCATTTTTCTTACTGATCTTCTGATTTCCTCATCAGGATCTTCCCAGGGAAACCAAAAGAGGCCAAGAGGTGTTAATGGAAAGGAGGATTCAAGTACCATGTCACCGAGCTGCCAGGGAGGTGGCAGCTGTTGGTCATTTCAGACCTGCTTAAATCCCTCTCTCGGGCTCCTTGGAAGTGCTTGTCCTGCTGGTAAATTGCCACGGAAACACACACCACATCTCCCATCCTCATTCTTTATATTATTACAATTCTTTTTTATACACATAACCAGGCTAGTCTTGTGGTGTGTGAGGGAAGAAAAAAACAACAAAAAAGGGATTTCAAGGCATAAATAATATAAAAAGGCAACCATTTTGAAATCAAGATACATTCATATGACACTACTACAAAAAATAAATAGTGACTCTCTCTGTTATAATTAACATCCCCCCGTGACTCCCTTTCAGCGATGCTGCGGTGCAGTTCCTGGCCTTAAGTGGGGACAACGGTCACTGCCTCAGGTTTCCCGCAGCTGGAGCTGACAAAGGTCCCCAGAACCATTTAGGGTGACTCCGGATGAACTCCATCCTGGTTTTTCCTTACAGTCCTTGGAAACAGGCTGAAGAATGACGGGACTCCAACTCAGAATGTGGTTTGATGTTTCCGAGTGCAGGAAGCTGCCGCCTGCAAAGCAAGAGCAAGGCGGGTGGTTGTGTCGGGTTTTTCAGGAGATTCTCAGTCAGCTCAACAGAACCACATGCCTCAAAAACTCTTAAATTCCAGTGGGTGATGCTCTTTGGGCTCAGGCTCATTCCCACCATACCAGGCACAAGCACAGGGCATAGGCTCTATCCCAACACAGCACCTGTATCGAACAGCTCACGCTGAGGAGGTCAGCCCAGCACTGGAATAAAAAAAACTGCTCCGAGATGGCTGTTGCTGAAAACAGCTATGAAATAATGCTGAACCTTTAGGATTCATTTGCACGTGGTCACAATTCACATAACTGCTGCATTCACCCCAAATCAGCAACAGCTCCAGGCATTTGGTGGAAATGGGTCGGTGAGGAGTTTGTGGCACCAAGGCCACATTCCTGATCTGGCACACCCTGCCAGAGGTGTCCACCTGAACCTCCCTCCCCTGCTGCAGGGGGGGTGCAGAGGGAACTGCCTGATTTCAGCACACAAGGTGCAATGATTCCAGGGTGGGAACGAGGAACAGGTTCTCTTTCCACCAACAGAGACTGGGTTCCTCCCTGTGCCAGTTCCTGCCTCCAGGATAGCTCTGGAATGCTTGTGTCCTGTGTTGGGGCCAATGGGTGTGCTGTGAGTGCATCAGTCCATCAGTCAGAGCCTCCTTATGTGTCAATGAGCCCTTTTTAGAGGCATCAATCACAAGGGCATGACAGGAGCAGGCACTGGAGCAGCACTGCTCCCGCCTTCCACAATGGGAAAGGCGGGACGCTTCACCTTCCTCCAAGCCTGCTCTTACAAGGGTTTAATTACTGGCTTCTCTGCAATAAATTAAGCTCCCTACACACGTCCTACAGAATATTCCCAGCTTCCCAGCCAGGTGCTATCCTCTGCAGGATGCCTCACCATCCATGCAATCCACAGAGAGCTGGCTCATGCCCTCCCGACAGCAGGGGTGCTGTGCCGGGGGCTGCTCCGCGCTGTCCCTGCCGTCCTCCTCCAGCCGGGCGCTGCACTCGGGGGTGGCTGAGGCCAGGCACATGGCCACCATCACGTGGGGGCTCAGGGGCTTCATCTCCACACCGTCCTGCTGGAAAGGGGCTCCGAGGGGCACGATGGGCAGCGCGCTGCCGCCCAAAGTGCCGTTGGTTTTGGTGAAACACCTGCAGGAGGGACAGAGGCCAAAGTTACTCAGAGTGACTTCTTCCCCCCCCAGCTTTTAAGTGTTTTACCACATCAACAATCAGAGCATTTGTCAAATCAGTTTTAAATATATTTGTGGAGCGATTCTGACATTAAGAAAAGGATTGAGTGTTCTTTTTCCTCCCAGCAGACAGCTGAAAACATTCAAAACACGCTCAGTTCCTTCCCCCATCGATTGAGACCCAATGACCTGACTTGTGAGTCCATTTCTCCATCAAAGCAACTCCATAAAACATATTTTCACTGCCAAGATAAAGAGCTCAAATTTGAAACCCAAGCAACACACTTAAGTACCTTGAAAAATAAATACTAAGTGTTATTGGAGTGAATGCAAATTAGAAAAATAGATGCAATATAACAAATTTAACCCCCCCTTCTGCTGGGCAAGTCAGATTGTGGCCCTGTAATATCTGTGTAAAGCTGTGGAACTGAAGTTGAAGTGATGAATCAATTGTTACAGCTGAGGTATTTAAGCTTTAAACAAAAAGGAGCAGGACTTTAACACACATAGCATTGCAGCATGAGGGAAAACACCTCAGTGTTTTCAGCCCCATGAACAATGTGGCCTCAGGGAAATGTTTATATGAACAATTCCTACATAAGAAAGCCATAACTACCCCAAAGTAAAAGGTTCACTTGCACAGCTGCCACAAACTTTGAGAACCTACATGCCAAGATGCTCCTTGTTGTGCAGTGCAGGACAAAGATGTATCCACAGATAAACACATGGAAATATGGATGGAAAGTGTTCACACCCTCCAGTGACACCCAAAAATGCTCCTGCAAAAGCTGAACAGCCTTCAGGTCTGTATGAGCTAGTGCAGATACAACTCTGAGCACCTTTCTTCTTTTTTTTCTGACCAGATGTAAACCCATCCTTCACCTGCTTTGCTCACAGGGATCAGCCCAGCACATTTGCTATATACCATCCCTGGGGCTGTTTAAGGCTGGCATTTGGAAATACAAAAACTGATCCCTGGGACCTGCCTGCTCACTACTGCTGACTCAGCAAGTAGCACCGTGTGCTCCTCCAGACTGATTCTGGCCCAAACCTGAGCAGAACAGATGAAAAATTGTTGGAAAAGGAGGAAAGATGGACTGGGACACCAGCAGTGCCAAGGCAGCAGCCAGCAGAGCTGACCTCGACAGCAGCCCAGCACTGAGTTTAGAAGAGTTTCAAACCAGGACATGTAAAGCTTGGCAGTCTCAGTTAAGTCCTGCCCAAGTCCCAGAAACCACTTTTATGCCATTAAAAAAGTCATGACAATACGGAAAACCATCATGCTGGAAGGACCTGTCTTACAGCCCTGCCTAGAGCCTCAGTTCATACTTGAAACCTGATCAAAACCTGGGATCAATATTGCCAGACTGAAAGAGAAACAAAACACCCAACAACACAAATAAACTTGTCAAAGGAGGAACTGTAGTGAGCTTTCCCTCCTGCAGATGCTTCACCTGCAAAGCCAGAACGGGACAAATGGGTTCCCTCTGGAGCCTGCTCCCCTCCCAAAAGCTGTGAGGATGAAGCAGCATTAAGCTTCAATCTTCACTCTCCTATTTTGTCCTTCCACTCCTGTAACTGCCTCCAAAATCATTACTCCAAGTACCAAAATACCACAGAAGCCACTGGAGAATCCACATGAAACACATCTGGTCCTCAAACAAATCCATTTATTAGTTTGCCTTTCTCTCCGCAGAGGTTTTGACTGCACTCACTTATTATTTAGAAAAAAAGGCTCAGAGAAACCCATCTAAATGTTTGGGTTTTCATGTTTCTGGGGGTTTCTTCCTAAAGATACAGAGGTCAGTGACGTTCTCTGTATTATTATAAGAGCCTGAAGGATGTTTCAACACAGCAGTTCAGCCTTCTAAACTTCAATAACCACATTTTGATGGAAACTAGCCATGGGGATATCCAGAGCAGAGTGTGGAGGAGAGTGATGTAAAATCCCTGCTGTGGAAAACACACCTTCTATCAATTCTTAATACTGAAACCCTACTAAACTATAATCTAAAAAAATCATAATTTAGATGAAAAATCTGGAAAAACAAACTGATGTTCCTACATTTGAGTTGTGTATTTCAGATTTCTGATCAAAATACTTTGAATTTGCAAAGGAGAGAGATCTGCAAAAGTGCAAATTCCTCTGCAAATGTCAGGTATCTGAGAGCTTTAGCACAAGGGCACAAGAGAAGAAAAAAGATCAATTCTCAATCCTGTCAACCACAGACTTTGTCCACAATAGCAAAGCGGGTCTCCAGTTTTCAGCAGCTTCTCCCTCTGGCAAGGCTCCACAAGCAGTTATGAGGGATAAAGTGCTAATTTAAACAGAAGACCCAGGGATTTCAGCACTGGAATAATAAAACCTGCTCCACGATGGCTGTTGCTGAAAACAGCTATGAAATAATGCTGAACCTTTAGGATTCATTTGCACGTGGTCACAATTCACATAACTGCTGCATTCACCCCAAATCAGCAACAGCTCCAGGCATTTGGTGGAAATGGGTCGGTGAGGAGTTTGTGGCACCAAGGCCACATTCCTGATCTGGCACACCCTGCCAGAGGTGTCCACCTGAACCTCCCTCCCCTGCTGCAGGGGCTGCAGAGGGAACTGCCTGATTTCAGCACACAAGATGCAATGATTCCAGGGTGGGATTAGGAACAGGTTCTCTTTCCACCAACAGAGACCAGGTCAGGGGGACAGCCCTCACCTGTGCAGTGAGGTTGAACAAAATGGGGAAAGCACTCCAGCCTCAAATTCCCACTTGCCAAAACCTACTGAGCTGACTGCACTAACCCAACAGGCCTTCCTCCTCCTTCTCCTCTTCCTCCTCCTCACCCTGGCCATACACCCAGCTCCCTGGTGTAATGCTAAGGCACGTTCTGGTCCTCTCCATTCCCCTCTCCCATGTCCTCTTTCCATTCCCCCAGCGCCAGGACAGGAACAGAGCGGTCCCTGCTGTGCAGCTCTCTGCCAAACCGAGGTTAATGATCCCTCCGGGGCAAGGCAGCTGTAAGGGACAACTTGTTTCTCTATCAAGCAGTCAAATATAGAATGGGGCTGTGAAAACTCAAAGTTCAGGCCCTGCTGATGACCCGTCCGGGATGAGCAGTGCAGTTGCAGAGGATGGAACTCTTTCACTTGCTTTCTTAGGAAAAAAAAAAAGAGCAAATAAAAAACTAAATGTGTTTAAAACTGGAAGCAAGCTCTTAATTATACAGTGTAACACATAAGGCATGTTCCAAATTACTGCAAGTCTCAGACATCCTGGTGAGAGCTGCTGCACAGCCTGCTCAAAATCACAGCACTGGTGTGTGAGGGAACGTATTGGGCTCTCCTGAGACCTGCCAGGGACACTGGGCCAGGCAAGGCATGCCCAGCTCCACCTGAGAGCAGCAGCTTGTCAGCATCACACTGTCATGCACATATTTATGGAAGCAAGAAAGATTCAAAGCTCATTATAAGTGGTATTTTAAAAAGTAAAACTATGAAAATAAAGTGAACGTGTTTTCTGCCTTCAACAACAGCTTTATTGTTCAACAGGGGTTAGACCCGGTGATGCTTGTGGGCCCAATTCATAATATTCAATGATTTGATGATTAATTTCAACTCAGCTTAGCCAGATGAATACCTAAAGGCAGCTGAAGATTTGAACAATACTGGAAAATCAAAGCATGATTGAAAAAAAAGCCCAGAACCTACCAGTCAGAGCAGCCCAGCTTGTCTGATTTTCGGTCCTATTTCTAATCATTAAAATAACCAGAGATTTAGTCAGAAGCCTAGGAGGATAATAATTCCAAAAGTGAAAACTTCACAATTTTTATTAGGTTTCCAACTCCCAGCTACAATGCAGAAGACAGATTTTCCTTTATTCTACACAAGGATCCTTTTTCCATGAAAAAAAATGTATCCCACTCTGACAGTGGCTGGTCATCTCCTCCTGAAGGCCTCAAGAACTTCAAATCCCACATTTTACAAAGAATAGCATTGTGAAGGCAAAGGGGTAAGTTGGTTAGTGTTCTTAAGGGAATGTCAGGAAGTGTAAAATATAGAAGACCAATTAAATCCAATTTGACAAGCTCCATATGGAATGATTTTGTTATCTGAAACTGAAGAAAACACAGGAAATATGGATTTTTAAAAAAAATCATCTGCCTCACTTCCTAGAGAGCATCAGACAAGCATGTTGAGCAAAGTGAGCTCTGGGGTTTTAACAACTTTTTTTATTCTATCCCATGGAAAATCCTCAGCTGCTCCCCAGGTCATCCATGGAGCTCTTTGTGCTAGCCAGGACTGCAGCTCTCAGCTTTTGTCAGCCCCAGCCTAGCACACAGAGGGAGGGCTGTTCTCTGGGCAGGTTATTTCTCACCTGTTATTGTTCCGACAATTCCGGCAGCTGATGCACTCCGAGGGGTCAGCCTGTGGCACTGTCGTGTACATCCCACCACCCTGCAGCAGGAAGGATTTATAATCATAATTAGAAATCAAATCACTACTGGGACACCCAAGAGCTCCCTGACTCGGTTTCCCCACTCCAATCATGTTATCGATGCCCCGCTCCAGGCTGTACGTGGCACTGCAACACTGAGCCATTGTCCAAAGGCCAGGGGAGGGCTTTGCCAGTGTGTGTGTCAGGGAAAAGTAAATAACTGCAGCTTAGACAAGTATGTGGTCATTTCCCTGGTCTGTTTTCAGCTTAATATGCTGAGGTTTAATTTAATAAACACACTGTAAATATATTTATTTTTAACGCTGATGACAGACATGAAAGTGAATTGCTGTTCATTAGCACACAAGGCTTGTTTAGGGAGACAGAGGATTAAATTTGGAGGGCTGATGTCACATACAAACCCATCCCACTTTCCTGTAATTACTCCGATTAGATCAGTTTACTTCACTACACTGATTTTTGAACCGTTTCGTATTTGCACAGATGGGGTAATTCCTCAGCCAGCAATGACTCCGGGTGAGAGGGATTTTGTGTTGTTGGTTTTGGCTAACAGGGCTATTACAAGCCAGTTGAAATGCCCAGATTAACACATACCTCATTGTTAGGGACCAGGCAGACACTGATGCGGGAGCCACTCCAGCAGGGCTGCAGAGCCAGGCTCCCGCACTGGGCTCCAGGAGGGAGCCAGGCTGGGAAAGCTCACCTGGCTTTAGGCAGCTCAAGTGGTAGGGAACTTCTAGCAATCCCTATTTTTGCAAAAACAGAGCTTATCCTGAAGTTTTTGAGGGATAGGGAGCACTGAGGAAATGCCTAATTAGTCTTGATTGCCATCCTGGCCAGTTTCTCCCTTCCTCATTTAACTCAATCATTGAAACAATAAAGAGCGACCTAAGGAGGATCAGAACATCCTGTTCATCTGTAGCCTCGCCCACGTGCCAGTGCCAGCCCTTCTCCACGGGCAGAGATCATGTAACATTGTGTGACTCAAACTTTCTACAACAGGGAGTGGGGAAAGAAAAACTCAACCCTGTCACCTGTTCCCAGCAAGACAGCAGCGCTGGGTGGACACCTCATGGCACAGAGGAGCTCCAGGCACCAAGACCTGTGTCACCACACACGTATTTCCTTTTTTCCCCCCAAAAAATAAAAATGGGAGGGACAAAACATAATGCAAACTCTCAGTCTTTCTCCCAGGCAAGCTTTTGAGCACTGTAAATGTTCCTGCCCTAAGGGCTTGGAGATTTTTGGAGAGTTTCACCCACTGGGAGGTTGGACAGGTCAAAAAAAAACCAGTTTGGGCCTTGGTTCTCTTGAAAACAACCAAAAGTGGGCACTTCTTGCTACATGGGTAGGCCAAGGGCAGAATGGGGTGAAGAACTGACTGGTCTGGGCTCAGACTGGAGGGAACTGAAGTGGCAACTACTGTGCAAGTGCTAATTTGTTGTTCAATAAAATGAAGTGCTTGTGCTCAATTACTAACACAAACAATAGACCCGTTTTTTTTCTCCAGAAACAGCATGGGTTATTCAGACTTTTGAACTTTTTCTTTCAGTTTTCCTGGGCAATGTTCACAGTTTTGAGTAAGTTTAGTAAGTTTGAATGCAAGCCATCTGTTTCCATAGACAATAATGAAATCATTATTCTCTCTTGGAAACAGGACACGTTTCAGCAAATGAAGTATTTTTCCACAGCATACAAAGGCTGGATCGCAGACTGAAATTAGTTTTTAGTTTTATTTTCAATTTCAAAACAAAAAACGAGCCTGTCTCAACAGTCACAAACAGGGGACTGAAAAAAAAAAAAAAGCAGCGTTATTGCTCTGCTGCAGCTCAAGATGTATGGGGCACTTCATTCCATGGAACCTCCTGTGCCATTCGTGCTTTGCCATAATTAATAGCATTGCTCAGAGTTACAGATCTGAAACAGGTGGGGGAAAAACGGGTGATCCATAAAGCTGCAGAATAAGCAGCTATAATTAAATGTATTTAACTTGGAGATTGAGAAATACCATATGTACAAGTAAAGTATCTCAGCCCAGCTGAGGCATTCTCAGAGCTTACATGCTGTTAGGAGGAGGGTAGAGGCAGATTTCCCAGAGTAAGTGGAATTCTTGCTGTCATCTGATATTCTCAAATGAAAACCATGATGTTTGTATCACAAATATCAGTCCAGTTGCTTCCTCTGGGATAAGGAATTCAGTGGAACTGGCTGTTATCAATGGATGAGTATTCCCCCACCCAAATTAAGCCTGCTTCCACAGCCCCTGAATGAATCCCAAGGTCTGGGCTGAGCCTCCCACCCAGTGTAGGACCTTACATTCACGAGGTGGTGGGGATGTTCATAGTCCATGTGTGTTCTGGACAGGGAGTTGGTGTGCCCTGGGTACAGTCCTGCTCCTCCTCCACTCATGATCCCATTGACACCATTGGCAACTTTGTGATGGACATGGGGACAGCCGTTGCCGAGGCCGTTGTGGAGGAAGTTTCCGTGGATGCTGCCGTTGACTCGGCTCGTCCCAGGTAAGGTCGTGTACTCAATCATCTGCCCGTTGATATCTGCCCCTTGGTAGAGGTAGCCTGGAGGGTCATACTCTGCAAAAGACATCTTTACTGAAAGCACTTCTACTGCTAAATGAGAAACTAAACGAGCATCCCTAAAAAATACAGAAACGTTTTTCTTCTTTCTCCAGCTTTTGTGAACTAACTCTGATATCCAACTGCTTAGCATGCACACGTAGACATGGAAAACAGACACATCCTGGAGAGCAGACCAGAAATGCTGATCTGGAAGGACCTGGCTGATGTCAATCACTACAAGAGCATCCTAAAACCAGGCCTTTTGTATTACCAACAGCCCTTCTGCTATATCTGCTATAGGCTGCTTCCAGAAGATCTCTCTGGGCTGCAGCTGAAAACACTATCTTACCTTGCAAGAACTTTTGTTTCATTTCTCTCTGCAGGAGAGTAAAAGCATTTAAAAATAACCACAGGCCGTGGCAAGAGCAAGGCTGATTTATGCACAAGGAGCAGGAAAGGCCAGTGCAGAGATTCTGCTGGCTCCAGGTTGTTGGTGGGTGCAGAGCACCTTGCAAAGCTCCTGCTCACTAATGAACAGGTTTTCCTTATTAACACCTCTCTGGAAGACTTGGCCATTGAATGCCATCTCATTGTGCAGGGACTAAGAGGTAACAAGGGACTTGTCCTAGAGCTGCAAGTTCTCTTTCTTTCCAGATGCACTCAAGAAAGGGAGAGATCCAGGGTTTAACTCTCCACAATTTTAACAAGTGATTACGATTACACACGTTCTGCCTCTCCAATCATCAGAGACCTATGCAGGGGCTTAAAGTTAAACACAAACTGCAGAAACTTTGCCCAGGCCTTTCCCACACCATTCTCTGGGTGAAACTGCAGCACAATACTCCAGGGATGCTGCAGGACAGGGAGCACCCGTATGAAGAAATGGAGACATTGCTGCTCTTAAAAACCCAGGTCTGCACCTAAGGCACACCTGGAAGTACAAGTCTCTAGAGAAATGCAAGTTGGCTCCTAACAGGACACTGTTCCCATCCATAAAACGCAGCATGGACATTCCTAATTTTACTCTGGTAATATTTTCCTCATGAAACCAGCCCCCACTCACTCTGCATGGCATTCTGCTGCCGGTTCTTCCAGAGGCACATGGCGATGAAGACGATGAGGATGAGGACCATGACGCCCAGGACACAGCCCACGATCAGGTACAGCATGTCACTGCTGCGCACGGGGCCGCTGGCAGGCACAGCCCCGCTGCCCCCAGCCCGCTCAGGGGGGCTGGGTGGCGTGCTCAGGTCTCTCACTGGATACTCAGACGCTCCTGGCGTGCGTTTCACTGCATGGGTAGAGACAAGCACGTCTACATCCACTAAATGCATTTTCTAATTTGTGTTTTTTCATCGTGAAATGAAAATAATTACTGCCGAGTCTGAGTCCCAGTGCCTCGCAAAGAAAGCTTCCAAGTCAGTATGAAATCCTACAATGAGAATGCCAGCTCCTATTGGGTAATAACTGTTTGCCTTGGAAAATGGTGATTATCCTGCCTGCTCACCCGCTCTTTGAGGTCACTGGAATAACGAGCCGCTCGAGGTACCCGTGGCTGCAACTGCTCTAACTCTCAACTCGAAAGAGCACAAATCTTTCCACTTCTGAGGTCAGGAAAAACCACAACACTCATTTCTCTTGCCCAGGCTCTGCCAGATGACCTCCTCTTATCTGATGTGAACCCTGCTAACCCCCTTTCCAAACCACAGAGTTGAAGATCAACCAAGAGATGAAGAGAAAATCACTGAAAATGAAATGCTAGTTTAACCCAGGAGTTGCATTTACATTAGTTTCCAGTACACCACAGTTCAGATTTATTTCATTTGACACTAAAACCCTAAAAGAGGTGCCTGGCTTAGGAGTGAGGCTGGTCAGAAAGACACAAGCACCTCCCCACAGGTATGCTGGATAAGCTGGATCATCCTTATAAGCCTGGGGAAGATAAATTTTAAGGAAGAGACAGTGTAAATGACAGATTACATCTTGCCCATTTTAAAATTAGAGAAGAAAGTTATATTCCTTGCAGGAGGGAGACCAACTGTGTGCACAGCCTTGAAGCCCTGCAGCTCCTACTCCTTCCTTCAAAGGTTTCACTACTCACTTCACTGAATTTTGATGCTTCCGCTCCTAGAGGGCTTTTTTTCTTTTTTTTTTTTTCAAACATTTTTTCATAGCACTGCATTTGAAGTTTACTGTCTGCATTTTCCCTTTACAGCCTTACTTGGTTTTAGAGATTAAAGGAGACAGGAATTCTTTGCAAAATAAATGTGACTGCCATATCTGACACTTCCCGAGAACAGTACAAACTTTGTGCCAGAGGCATGCAGGATTAGGGATGGAGGCAGCCAACACAGCCATCAATTGCTGTGGTCTGCACTTATACAACGTGTCACAGAGCCCTGAAGACATAAAACAGATGCACAAATCAATTCTGTCATCTTCAGGCGCATGGTTGTCTCCTCAGGAGAGGCCATCAGCAGCGCAGACGCAGCAGCGCTATCTCTGAGGGCAGGCAAACTGCAGAGCTCTGCTGAGCGCCTCAGGAGCGCAACGGATCACTTTCCATATGTTCAAAACAATCCCAGCTTCGGAAGACAAAACAATCCTCCGAAACATTCCAGAAAATTACGGTCATCACTGCAGCTGACTTTGGTGCTGCACAGAAATTCCCCCAGTGGATCTTTCCCGTCCCAAAGGCCAGCTCGCCTCGGCCCCGCAGCCTCACCTTTGGTCTCGCAGATCATCACGTTGCTGTACTCACTCTCTCCCCCCTCGTTATAGCACTGCATCTTAATGTCATAAGAAGTTTCAGGCTGCAGGTGATTTATCAGGTGCCACTGCTTTGTACCTGTGGGGAGGACAAAAAGTAAATTGACTGCAGTTCCATTACCCACAGGAGCCAGAGTTATGGATGAGTGCATTGCAGGGACCTTTTCTACCAAATGCAGGGGCACTGCAGCTTGTCTTGTTAGCACAAAAATCTTCAGCCGTAGTTTATGGACTAAGCTGAAACCATGGTCCACAACTGGCATCCCTGCTCATGACAGAGGGTTGGAACTAGATGACCTTGAAGGTCCCTTTCAACCCAAATTATTCCATGACTCTCTAAGACTTGTGTTATCTTGTGAAATTGATCATTAGAAGGACCTTTTGATGAATTAAAGTGAGGGTTTTTTCAGTATTTTCTTTTAAAGAAAGTCAATTCTCTACAAAAGCCAGAACTCACTAAACTCAAAACCCAGACATATAAGTGCCCACACATGGCATTTAAGTTCAAAAGCAGCCCTGTGCACCCTAAACATGGAACTGTCAAAGGGATGGGTTTAGGGTGGATTATGCTGACTATTTACAGTACACTGGGCAAATAACAAGGAAAACTGGCACAGAGAGCTTGGGACAAGGAAGAACTTGGCTGTGAGCAAACTTTCTAAAGGTGCAAGGTACACTGCAGCCATTGGTGTCGCACAGGAAGGACACATCTGGGCTGCTCAATTTGGCCAAAACCCCAAATAATTGAACATGCATTTTATGAACCATCCTGGGAACGCAGCAAGGCTGTCCCAGTGCCACTGCCCCTGAGGAGCCCAAGCCCCAGCCCCAGCCCCAGCCAAGCAATCTTCTCTAATAGGACGGTTTTGTCATCCCTGGCCCCTGCCCAGCATTTCATTTAGACACCCTCCTGAAGTACTAAGCACTTCAGGATAAATCACTCCCAGTTTTTACTTTCACGGGCTTGTGACAAATTTTACTAAACAGCGACCCTTTTTTTTTTTTTTCTTTTTTTTTAGGGAGTTTAATTAACTGTTTGAGTGCTCTTAATCCCTCTTGGAAAATACCACCTTGAACTGTTTCCACTGTTTCTAAGGAACTGTCTACCACCTACTGATTTAAGCATTAATAAAAAGGCTCGGGCGTGCTCTGCGGGCAGGGGCTGTCACCGTGATGCTGCTCAAACTCCTCCGGGACCCCAGCCCAGCTCCAGACGCTCTGCCCGGCCCCAGCAGGACGGGGTACCCAGGGGGGCCCCTCTGCACCAGGGGCTGCCCAGCACGGTCCGTGTCCAGCTCTCGCCTGCTGCACGTCCCAGTGAGGGCGGACAAGCCCTGGCTGAAGCTGGAACCGCCTTTCCCTAAATCGCACGTTTTCCCAAGATTCAGACTCGGTTTTCCCGGCGCCCCCACCCCCAAGCATTCCTTTCGGTAATTACTACACCAGGTTTTAGGTTTCCGCTTCAAACCATTAGTGGAACTGGAATCAGTACAGGCACTTTAACTGTCCTCTTCGTGCACCATTAGCAAGGGAAAACATTTAAACAACTGACATCAGACTGCATTTACATTTAAAATTCAATCTCTAGGATCCTCGAAACAGAGAAATTCAGAGCAGAAACAGAAATGCAGACCATCGCTGCAGGACAGGGGTGATTTTTTTTGCTTTTGCTTAAAGCGGCTGAGAGATACCGAGGAACTATCACAGTCAAGCTTTTTGCTTGTTTTTTCCTTCAAATGAAATCTGATTTTGCCTGCAGCGGCATTTATAAGGAAAAAAAAAGTTTCTGCAGAGTTTTGAATGTCTCGAAAGACAAGACTTAACAGGAAGCGGTGAGGAAAGCCTGCGGCAAGCACTTAGCTAGCACAGGCATCACAACACTTTTTCCACAACTCATGCACTCATTTCAAGATAAAATTCCCTGTCATAAACCAGATTAATTCAAAGGTAACAGAGGGGAAAAAAAGTGAAGAACAAGTGATTTATGGCAAAAATACCTTAAGTCACATGTTCCTCTACATATTTCACATCAAGTGCTTCCAATCACAACTTAATTGAAAATAGCTCTCTCTTTTTTTTTTTTTTTTCCTCCTGAAAAGCTAATTTAGGGGAGCACAGTAAGGAAAAGTTGAAGTTTAAATCTTTCCACCAAGTGATTTCTGTTGCAGGCTCTGGCAGAGCGGGGCAGCTGCTAATGGTTTCAGACTGCCACAAAGAGTTCAATACACACACGCTTGGAAAAAAAACCCGAAACAAGCTAATTTCACAGCACAGTGGAGCCCACTTAAACAACTAACTGCTCAGTGTATAAGATTTATAAACACACAAGTTCTTTCTAGCAAAGGCTAAAATACATTTGCAGATGAAGGTGAAGCCTGCATAAGGTTCTTTAAAGCCTCTGAGCTCAAACTCTGGATCTTTAATAGCTTTATAGTGTGCAAAAGCTTATGTCATGCATCAAAGTACTATGTGCAGTATTGTCTGGCAGGGGAAAATTTTCAAAATAAAGGTCCATTCCTCTTGTAACTGAATAAATGAGGGGGAAAAAAATAATTAACGTCATCGGGCCAGAATGAGATCACTGCATTTGCTCAGCCCGAGCAATAAGGACATTAAATAAAATATTTTTAAAAGGGTTTTCCACTTCTGGACTAATATAGACATTATCTAATAACTTCTTCCAGGAAAATGATGATCTAATATGCACAGGGGAAAAAAATAACTTGATTAAAAGGCAAAATGAAGCACAAACACACTTGCATTTGCAGAGTGCTACAGCACTTGAGGCTAAAAGCAACTTCCTTATAGCAGGAGAAGTGATTAGGCGAGGTAAGAGGAGAGAAGGGCAATTACACACAAGGTACTACCAGCTTAGAAAGTCCATGCTGGGGTAAATAATTTTAAAAGCCATCTAGTTGTTAGTACAGTCTGTAACCGAGATGTTTTTATCCTGGGTTAAACCTCATTTACACTGCTTTCTCTTTATACAACTTGAAGCTACACCACTTTAAATAGACATTCATTAACGATTTGCAGCTGTATAACAAGCTAAACTTAAACCCAGTATTTAGTTCTCAAGCTTCCACGTCAAAGAAGCTTCAGAAGGAAGAAACGGGCTCACGTGTGGGCAAAACCTGACATCAGGGAGTTGAGATAGCTCCTTCTGTGAGATATATTATAAAGACTGCTTGGGAAAAGCAGTTTAGATTTCATATAAACACAGGCACCATGGCTACAGGGTGTCCTGCCCCAGCACCGTACCGTCCACGATATCCCGCTTGTAGTCGCTGTCGTTGTCGCTGTCCGTAGGCCGGTAATAGATATAAAATCCTTGGATGGGCGTGTTGTTGTTGCTCGATGTGATGTACTACAAAAGAATTTTAAGAGACTGCATGAGACAGGAAGAGTTTTAACTGAGTCCTGCTGAGTTGTCATCAGTGAGTATCTCATTCTCTGCAAATATGAATATTTTTAAGCAGGTTGTGTAAGCAAAGGTGACTGAACTCCCCTGAGGAGCCAGAGAGTAGGATGGGTACAAGAGACTGAGCTTGAGCTGACACTTTCCTCCCACACCACTTCCCAAACCCTCAGTTAGGGTTTGACCATGCACAGCCTGAAAATCTGCATGATTAATGGAAATGGAAAAGTTAAAACCATAAAACTCTTCAGAAGGAGTTAAGGTCACTCTAAAAATCAGCTCAAGAATCTTTAAGTTATGCAGCCTCCTGAGGAACCAGAGGTTATTTTAAGTTTATTATCCTTAACATCTCTTAAGGCTGAGCTAGCAGAGCAAACTAACACTGGGAACTCTACACATTAAATCCTCCAAAGTATACCAGGGGGTTAGATTTCAAAACAAGAGCAAAGAATTTCTGTGGGTTTCAATAAGGACTTTAAAGTACTTGTTTACAATAGACGAGGTAACAGGGGAAAGGAAAATGTTTCTCTAACATGAAACCTCCACTGGATATGAGGGAAGACGGCGGGTTTGAAACACGCTCCCAGCCACCCCAGCCTGGATTGACAAAAGCAGCAGGAATTGCAGGAAACGGAGCCAACTCACTCACAACTCATGGCATGAACAGGGCTTGGGCCAGAGTTAAGCCCACTGGTGCCTCTGATATGTCTGTGCCAGAGCAGGTGGACTGGGGCGGCTGCAGCCTCTCACTGGAGCTGCCAGTTGGGCACATCTGGTGTAACCCGAGGAGGGGTGTGTGGGGTCCCCGGGGAGCTGGAATGGGAGTGGGGTGGAGGGAAGCTGGGAGATGGTGCAAAAGGCAACAGACAGGGCTGCCTCTGAGCGGGAAAACGCGTCTGGAAATGGGGGCAAAGGGCTCGAGAGGCACGAGTCCCATTATCTCCCCCAGTTCTACCACACGGACAGGAAGTGCCTCAGCCCCGTCCTAGGAACACGATCATCTCCAGGTCTCAGGGAGCAAAACCCCCACTCACCACTCTGCAAACAGCTCTTAATCCTCAACTTTGCAGTACAAACTGTGGGGAGAACAGGCGGCTGCTGTACCCACCGTCCATTTGAGCATGATCTGGGTGTCGCTGATGGCCTCGGTGTAGGCGATGTGCGGGCCGGCGATGGGCCGGCTGGAGAAGCGGCCGGTGAATCCGGCCACCTGGTACGGGCGCGAGGCCGCGCTGCGAGGGCTCTCCCCGTAGTTGTTCACCGCGATCACTCGGAACCTATACATTTCTCCTTTTAAGGGAAAGAGGGAAAGAAAGAAGCCCTTGTAGCAAAACAAGTGCTGGGAAGAGGATTCAGGGAGAGACTAAACAGATTAGGAAGTACTTTTTGCACAACATCCAGTTAGAAAAGGAGTCCTTGCCACAGACTGATGCGAGATACAAACAGCTGCTAGAAGTCACTCAAGGAAATCCAAAGGCTATTGTACACACAGATGGAGATACCTCCATCGGCTCAGGAAGTCCCTAAACTGGTGGGCACTGAGAAGATGCTTCAAAGGATCCCTATCACCATCCACTCCATCTTCTCTTGTGCTTTTTGCCTGAGTTTTCAGGGCTGGACACTGGAAAAAGTCAGGACAGACATTCTTCCATTAATGCATTTTTCTCTACATTCTGAGTGTTCACTAGAAGGACAATTAAGTTAAAAATAGCAGTGATACACAACCCTCCTCTCCACATGAACAAGTATTAAATTATGGTGGGGTTTTTTTCCACTTGGAAAGCCAGAAATCAACTTGAATTCATGTAACGAGCTCCTAGGCCATACACAAAACCCAAACCTAATCGAGCAGAAACAGTGTAATCCAAGCAGAAGTTAAAACGAAAAAACCCAAAGAGCTGCAGTAAGGAAAGATTATTTCTAATACCTGGCTCCAAGTTCCGAACTTCCACAGAGAGCTTGGAGGGAGAGATGTTGCCAGCTGCGACGAGCCAGTCGCTGTTGCGACCCAGACGTTTGTACTCCACTTTGAAGGCAGTGATGGGGGAGCCCCCGTTGGCACGGGGGATCCACGTGACGTAGACGGACGATTCCGACGCCGTGGATATTGTGGGTCGGTCAGGAGCTTCTGGAACTGAAAGGGGAAATCTGGTTACAAAAGGATTAGAGTCAGCTGAAACTTAATTTTCACTAACAACAGATTAGACTTGTTGCTGATGATCACGTTGGATTTCACATATTAACAAGGAGAATCTTTAATCCTCCTTAAATCACCACTGCCCTTACTTTGCTGAAAAGGATGGATGATGAGCAGACAACAGAAGAATTTATTATCTTACCAATATAGTATTAAAAAATTATATGGTATTGCACTACTCCAACCATTTCTACATGAAAACAGACACATACACTAAGTGAACAAGAAAAACATGGTTATTATTTTCAAGCCCCCAAAACCCCCCAGACCCAATGGAACTTCAACCCATCTGCATTAACGAGTGCTGGAGAAATGAGAAGGAAGAGAGAACAAAGCATGCACCAGGATGTACTTACGGGACTCACTGAAGTTACAGGCAGCAGTGGGACAGAGAGAAGGGAAAGAGGGGTGTTAGTAAATCTGGTTGTAAGAGCTGTGAGGCTTTACTAAACCAGCCTGGACTCAAGAACATGGAGCTGGTGCTGAGGAGAGGAGTGGAGCAAGGAGCAGCAGGCTGGCAGCTCTGGGGCATGAAGCAGCTGAGCATTTTTAAGTCCCAAGGCACAAGTAAGGCCCTTGCGTGGCTCCTCTGACATTCAGTGCTGCCACAAGCTCAGCTCCTCCCCTGTGTTATTAAACCTCTCCACTCACCTTTGGCTTTACCCCAAATTTTGGATACCTTTGAGATCTCAGCCCCTGAGCAAATCTGCCTGAACCAGGCCAAGGAGTTCAAAGGCCAGGGGAAGGAGGGGTGAGAAAAAGGACTATAAACATGCTCTTTTCACTGGAAACCAGCCCAAACATCACATCTACTGGGAAGTGCTTGTATCTCCTCACCACCAGAAATAAGCCTGTCCCTGGGAAGCCACAGGAAAACATACAGAACAGATATCACACACTTTGAGAACTTAAAGCTCTGACACAGCCATTTCCCATTTCCTCTTCCTCTGGCTCTTTCTCAGTGGAAGGAAAGAGAAAACCAGAGTACTTAGCAAAAAGAAACCACAGGTTTAAAAATGAGCAGTAAGAACACAGGTTGTAAGCAAAAATTCTCTTGTTTTTTGAGAGCCACACATGCAGGCAGCAGCATCCTTGGAAATATCCAATGTAACAGAGTAACCTCAGAATAAAAAGTAAATAGAGGAGGCAATACAAGCACCTGGAGCAGCTCTTTGCAACACAACTTTTAGTGCCCAAATCACAAACCATCCACACTCCTACCTCCACTGTGGCGAGACAGGTCCGGAAGGATGACACCGAAATTATTTGTGCCTTCGTGAACAATGGGATGTTTGGGGATTCCTACGGGTGGAGATGGAGCCTGCGTGTTTTTCGAGGATGATGTTCTTTCTAAGAAGATTTGACAGACAGTACATCAGTGTAGGGCCTGCATAAGGAAATGCTCTTTGTCAACGCTCACTTCTGCAAGGTAACTTGCTACCATGCTGCCCTGGCTCCAAATCCCAAGCTGAACAGTCAGGATAGCAATCAGGGAGTTTCTCTGGGAGAGCAAGAGAGATTTCCCACCCAGGCACTTGGCTGTGGGTGAATGGCTGTCCATCTGCAGTACTGACACCCACAGTGCTTAGTGGTGATCCCGCCAGCTCCTGCCTGTGCTGCCAATCCTGCTCATCACCACATCACCAGGTGGGGAAAATTACACACTGAAATCCATGTCTAGAGAAGGAGTAAAAATGCTGTGGAAGCAGCTGGAGCTAGTACACCAGGCTGAGAGGGCTTTTGACCTGTGGCAGTAGGGGTGGCAGGACAGTATGGAGCAGGCTAGGGGTGGCAGTACTGACTCCTCCAAGTCAGCTGGGGATTGACCACAGGACAGTGAAGAGGAAGCATCATCTGGGTTTAATATGATGGGCTGTGACAATGGCTTTGCTGGTGTTTTCTTGGCCCCCCAGTAAGCTGGGAGGGTTAGTAGGAGGAGGAACATGAGTATGAACACTAGGATGTCTTTTTTGGAAAAGTATGGGTGGAATGGGATTTTGCCACAGTTTGATACAATACCCTAGGGGTTGTTTGAACCTGACTCATGGAGGAAGGTGGGGTGGAGGAATGCGCACCTGTGATGATAAAAGGAGGAGGTGTAGTGCAAAAAATCAGGTAAGTGTGGGGTTTTCTACAGAGAATCCTCCTCAGACTCATCCTCTGAGGGTCTGTGCAAGGAGGGGGATGGCTGAGAAGAGGCTGGGGATGGATGACTGTGGCCTCTCAAAATGATGTTTGGCCTCATGGCAGGACACAGCCTACGAAGGGGGAGCAGGAGAAGGACTCCTGTGTTAGAGGTTTCTTTGTGCAAGTGGGAGCCATAGCAGAATCCTCATCTAGCATGATGACAGATGCAGATGAAGAATGAGGCTCCCTTTGGAGCAGGTGAGGGACCAATCAGCCATACTGAACATTTCTGTGTGTCTGGCCGAGGGTGATGCAGGCTGGGGCTGTGCCTGCTGGGCTGTGTAGGGCTGGGGCTGTGTAGGGCTGGGCTGTGTAGG
>VXAX01006471.1:202381-236412 GCA_013399835.1 Leptocoma aspasia
GTGCTCGGAACCGGGCACTGCTCACACCCCAAAGGGCCTCTGCCCCTCGCCAAACTCCTGCTGCTCTCCTACATTTACCTACGGTTTGTCTCCAGCCGCACACAAGGGAGAAACCATCAGCATGATGTGCTCGGAACCGGGCACTGCTCACACCCCAAAGGGCCTCTGCCCCTCGCCAAACTCCTGCTGCTCTCCTACATTTACCTACGGTTTGTCTCCAGCTGCACACAAGGGACAAACCGTCAGCACGGCGTGCTCGGAACAGGCACTGCTCACACCCTGCATGGTGCCCCAAAGGGCCTCTGCCCCTCGCCAAACTCCTGCTCTTCTCCTACATTTACCTACGGTTTGGCTCCGGCTGCACACAAGGGAGAAACCATCATCATGACGTGCTCGGAACCGGGCACTGCTCACACCCCAAAGGACCTCTGCCCCTCGCCAAACTCCTGCTCTTCTCCTACATTTACCTACGGTTTGTCTCCGGCTGCACACAAGGGACAAACCGTCAGCACAGCGTGCTCGGAACCAGGCACTGCTCACACCCCAAAGGGCCTCTGCCCCTCGCCAAACTCCTGCTCTTCTCCTACATTTACCATTTCTCTTACATTTATCATGTTTGTCTCCGGCTGCACACAAGGGAGAAACCATCATTATGACGTGCTCGGAACCGNACAGGCACTGCTCACACCCTGCATGGTGCCCCAAAGGGCCTCTGCCCCTCGCCAAACTCCTGCTCTTCTCCTACATTTACCTACGGTTTGTCTCCGGCTGCACACAAGGGAGAAACCATCATCATGACGTGCTCGGAACCGGGCACTGCTCACACCCCAAAGGACCTCTGCCCCTCGCCAAACTCCTGCTGCTCTCCTACATTTACCTACGGTTTGTCTCCAAGTGCCTCTACTACAAATCAGCAGCTTTGCACTCACTTTCACAGCACTCTTTGGGTAAACTTATTTTTTTCCCTCTCCACGCACATACACACAGTTGTTTTTGACTGGGTTTTTTTTATTTTCACTTGTGGCTAAACCTGCAAGAGCCCAAATGATTTTCCAGCCTTCAGTCAGCCTTCAGCTGTGTGCTACTAAAGGCCTGGACCCAATACCCTACGGAAAAGGAGACTTTCCCTGTACTAGCCCATCTTTCCCTGCACTTCAGCATTTAAAAATATTTTTTGGCTACAATGGGCAACAAAAAGTATGTCTTAGTTACTCCTTAAGGATGGGAAAAAAGTTAGCAGGGAGACCAAAGATTTGGGTTTATCAATGCACATTTCCTTTTTTTAAAACAAAAACACTTTTGAACTTAACTGTGAAATCACCAGCTCAGTTAAAGAAAAGAAAGACATTCTGGGTAGTCTCTTAATGCTTGACCTTTGCAGGAAAACATTACCCCAAATCCCAAAGGAAAAGACAAAGATTCCACCAAAAATAAACTACTCAACAATATAAGACTTTAATAAAACATTGGAGGCAGATCTAAACGCTGCGGATTATCAAAGGTTATGCCACAGGTCTTTGTTCAACTATTTTCTTCTACAGCAACCACTCCAAGGCTTTTATTCCCCCAGCTTTTTTTTTCCTCTATTAAAGGAGGGAAATCAATAAAATAATTTAATGACACAAAGAGAGCACCACCCTAAAAACCAGGATAAATTCACTGCTGAGAAATGCATGAGTGAGCACATTTAATGTGGAAAGGATTGGTGTGAGAGAAGGGAGAGCGTCAAAAAGGTCAAAAAAGCATTCAGAGCTTCCAGGGCTTATGTGAACCAACCGCCTTTGGATAAGAAATTATCACCAACAAACTCTGGCACTTGGTTTTCAGGAACCAACAGGTCAAAAATCTAAGCATTCCCTCGAGGCTAAGACAAGATCAGGATGTAGAGGATTAAAAAGCTTATGAAAAATAAATCAAACAGCTTTGCCATGCAAAAAACTGGTTTGCTTGGAAGAACAGACGCAGGCTGACGCAGGCTTGGTTCTGACTTTAGAATCACAGAACCTCCTGAGTTCAAAGTGGTCCACAAGGATCACGGAGTCCAACTCCTGCCTCTGCACAAGTGACCCCAGGAATTCCACCATGTGATGTTAAGCAAAAGAGCTCGGTGTTGACACACCATTTTTAATGCCATAGTAGGTACTGCCCCGAAATTTCAGTTTACTTTCATATTTGATAACTTCAGTTTAATTGAGTCCCTTTGGGACCCAGAGCAGCAAACTCAGTGATGTACTAAGGTAAAACTGAGCTTCCCTTCTGCTCTCACACACAGATTCACGCTGGCTCACATTTAAATGCATTTTTAACCCCACTGACTGCACACAACACACCCTGGAGCTCCATTCTCCCTAATGACACTGTAAAGGACAGAAAAGCCTGGATAAATCTCACTTAAAACTAGACAGAGCAGCATATTGGTGACAATGTCAATCATCCCTCAAACAAGCTGTGTGGGCACAGGAACATTGTGCTTCAGCTACACGCTGTGCTCTGCGTGGCCCGAGCCCACGTCCTGGCTAACACCAGCACCGCTGGTTCCTTGGGAAGCCCACGCAGGGCAGGGGAGGGCAGGGGACGGTACCTTGCGGTATTTGACAAAGTAGGCGTTGATGGGCAGGCCCCCGGCGCGGCCCGGCCGCCACACCAGGCTGTAGGTGTCCGGCTTGGGCGTCTGCGGGGGGCTCAGGATGATGGGGGCCTCGGGCGGGGCGGCTGCGCTCGGCGCTTTTTCCATCGCAGCCGCATCCACAGGAGATCTTGTTGGAGGCGAGCTTGAAAATGCCATTCCTGCACCAAAATCACCGCCGCTCTCATCGCTTTGGGCAAGCTCCAGAGGAGCTGTTTCTCCTGCTCTCGTGCCAGCTGCTGAAGGAACTGCAAAGGGAGGGTCTGGTTACATCCCCACCATGACGTACGTTCGCCCCGCACCGAGGGGACACTAAATCATTTCAGAGTGACATTTCCAAACAAGCCCTGCTGCAAAACGCCAGGTCCAGAGGTGCCCACACAGATCTGAGCCTGATGCCAAGCTGCGGCCTGCGTGTTTTTTCAGGGCACAGCAGTGGGGTTCGGTTTGTTTTATTTGGTTTGGTGTTTTTTTCACAGTAGCAAAGAGAGAAAACCTGAAACTCAAGGTCTACAGGCACAGTTTGACTGTATCTCCACTAAATTAAGTCATGGCAATGCATGTTAAAAGAAATAAATAAGTATGTAGCTAAATTTGTGAGACAAACCGAGTAATTTGTACGCCGTTGTACAAGGAACTGTTCATGGCCTGTACTGGCATGCACACAAGAAGACATTCTCCTACCCCAGTTTCTGAGGTTTTAGCTGTAATTTAGAGAAGCTTTGAAAGCTGAACAACTCAACTACTTCATTTGAAAATTTATGCTGAGAATAAACTCAGTTTACAGGAATATCTACGTGCAATTTAATACCAACATGTTTCTAGAAATCCTTCTCCAGCCTCCTCCATCCTATTTACTTTTGCTGGTATGAAAAAGAAATCTATATAGTAGTATCAGTAGTCTAAAGGAGGACACAAGACAAAAAAAAAAAAGCCCTATTCAGCTGATGCAGGGCTCGTCAGAATTCCAGGCAGGGAAAGGATGGCAGGTTGGACATCTGAGATTATCGAGGACAAGAAAACATCAGTACTTAGAGCAAGAAGGTTTGGGAAGCAGCGCAGCTCCTCAAGGCTGCACACGGCAGCAGTGGGACAGCCAGATGTTCGGAGCCCTGTCCGTCCTTTCAGATTTGTGTAGGTTTATGTTACGTGCCGGGGTCTGGAAGGGGAAGGGAATGAAGGGAACTTGGTTTACAAAACAAACAAATTCCTTGGTAATGTAAAGCCTAGGCAGTGTTAGCCTGGCTGACTCAGATTCCTTCAAACCTCCATTAAAATACCAGCAGCAAGTGTGGCTGCTATTTTTGGCCACTTTTTAAAAAGCTGGGAAGGAAAGTTCTCTTTTCAAATTGAAGACATGCTCTCGGCAAGCATTCCTTGTTTGTTTCTTCTCATTTATTTAGCAATGCCACAAAATTCAGAGACAGGAAGAAGGCAACAACGTGGGGAGGATGTCCCCAAAGCCCAGATGGTCTTAAAATGCCAGACACTCCCAGAACAACCCCCGAGTGAAAGGGTATCTCTGCTGTCAGTGGAGCAGCGGGAAGGGCGTGACATTGGAAACAAATGGGAGGAGGTGGAAGGCCCTCAGCACCGTGGTGGACCCTGAGGATGTGGGTGGGCATAGTTTGGTTTGACGCCTGCTGGCACTGGGGACACGGACTCTTGGAGTGGAGGATGAGTTGTGGTTTCAGCTGGTGACAGCAGACCCACAGCCAGCGCTGTGTTTATTGCTGCAGGAGGGGAATCATCAACAACTGCTGGGTTGTTGTATTTTTGCTTTGGAAAACAACCCCCGGGTAACAATTCCCATTGAGTAATTCAGATCAAAGCTCTTTTTGCAAAGTTTCTGGTATAATTACTACCCATATAACCCAGCACATCAGCCTTCTCTCTGCTGCTGTGTCATTATGCAACTTTTTTTGGCTATTGCTCTCAGTGCCATCCCTTTCCCCTTGGCCATGGAGATGTTCCTTCATCAGCTTCCCAATCCCACCAGGAACACCAGCAGCACTGAGCTGAGTCAGGCCAAAGGCTGCATGCACCCAAAATCCTGATCCCACCAGCAACTGGAGAAGGACTGAAGGACCCAAATTTGGGCATTAAAATAATGAATTCATAGAATCTTAGAATTATTTGGGTTGGAAGGGACCTTAAAGGCCATTCAGTTCCACCCCACTGCCATGGGCAGTGATGCCTTCCACTATCCCAGGTTGCTCCAAGCCCTGTCCAACCTGGCCTTGAAAATCCCAGGGATGGGGCAGCCACAGCTTCTCTGGGCACCCTGTGCCAGGGCCTCACCACCCTCACAGGGAGGAATTCCTTCCCAATATCCCACCTAACCCTGCCCTCTGGCAGTGGAAGCCATTCCCCCTTGTCCTGTCACTCCAGGCCCTTGTACAAAAAGGTGTTACACTCTTTTGATGTAGACCTCTCCAGCTCTCTTAGGCATGGGAACGGGTCCTAAGATCTCCCCAGATCCTTCTCTTCTCCAGGATGAACCATCCCAACTCTCCCAGCCTGGTTCCAACTCCATTCCATAATACCCAGTACTCTACTGCCTGCTGTTGTTTCTCCCCTCCAGCTGCCTCATTTCAAAGGGGAAGAGCCCTCACTTTTCCAGCCTCTCCTCCTGCAGAAAATTTCCCCACCTGCTGTGTTTCACAGCACCTTTGCTTGTTCTCCTGCTCCCCTCCTGACCAGGGTGCAGCCACAGGCAGAGCCAGCAGCGCAGCAGCTCCAGGTTTTATCTCTGCTGTGCAAACAGGTCACATTCCCAGGCAATTCTTCCCTGCTTCTTTAACAGCCAGAGGATCCTCCCTGCTTTCCAAGCTCTCCAAATACCTCAGCACAGGCTGGGAAAGCCCTCTGAAAACCTGAACACAGCACATCAGTGAGGTCACCCACACCTGGCATGTGTTTCAAACCACATTAGGACTTCTCAGAGCTTCTCTAAGGTTTCTGTAGGAGCAACTTCAGCCTGTTTGGGCCTGAAACACCCACCTGCATAGACTAAATGTTCCTTGTGTTTTTCTCTCCCTCTCCTGCTACTCAGACTGCCTGCAGTGTATTTTTCTCCTTAATTTTCATTAGATGAAGTTATTTTAGAGATTTAACCTTATGTTCAGTAGCTCTGGGAAGCTCCTGCCATGCAGGCCAACCCCACAACTAAAAAGACTCAAAAAAGGGAGGGCCGTGGGTACAGGATCCTGAGGCATCATTTTACATTTTGGTGGTTTCTCACTATGATGGCAGCTGAAGTTGTCCTGCCCGCTGTAAGACCATGCAATGAATCACAGCCTGGAACAGATCCAGCAGAAGGAAAAAAAAAGAAAGATATATTTTTCAGCTAAATGGGCTCTTAGTGTGTGCTGGGACAAGGCAAATTACAGGCCCAGGTACTGAGGCTGAGAGTTGTTTAAGCTGATCCTCCTACTGAAGAAATGCGCTGGAATCCCAGCTGAAGTCATTCAGGTGCTTCGGAAGTGTTACCTGGCAGGAATTCTTCATTAAACAGCTGAGTGTCTGAGCATGTCTTTGGCATGGCTGGGAGCTGTTCTAAACCCCTAACAGCTCCCAGAAAGTCCTCAGAGACTTTTATATCAAAACCAAATGCCTTAACCACCCTCTGCACCATAATCAGCAGCCAGTACAACGTATTAGAAACCGATAAAAGTTAATAAACAAAGCATTAAAATTGAATTCACTGCCATAAAATTCTGAGGCAAAGCACTGGGATTTTTCTCTTTAACACAGGCTGAATTCTGAGATGATATTTAGTTTCGTTTTTCCACTCAGCAAGGTCCAAAAATAACTGATTTATAAAACTACATGATGGGATCACTTTCTTGAGGTTTCTTCTTTCTTTTTTTCCCCTAAGTGAACCTTTAAGCATCTTTTCATGTTATTTACAGGACTTTTAAACTCTAACCAAAGAACTTTAAATATGGGGCCACATATTAAATCCCACTGACCTGAAATCTCCCTGGCATTCAGCTAAATTAACTAAGGCAAGGTGCTGAAAGAGCTGAGAAACTTAAGTAACTTCATGTAACTAAAAATCTGTATCTCAGTTCTTGTGAAGTGAACTTGGGGGAGCTCAAACCTGTTATTAATGTCACATAATATTCCAGTGTGAGGAAAGGCTCTTTCCCGTCTTGCTTTAGTGTAGGTACCGTCTTTTCCTAGTAGCAATTTCAAGATATAAATAAAAAATACTGCCCTCAGATAGTTTTTATCACATAGAAGATGCTAAGTCCATGCAATGCACACAGCATTCCTCCTTTGCCTAAGGTGAGATGGAGGAACTGGTCCATGAAGACAACTAAGACTCCTCTGCTTCTTTTCCCTGAGACTCCACCCCACCCACCTGCCACACATTTCTTATTTTGAGGCATTTCTCACCTAAATCAGGGAGCCAAGAGGGAAGTTTGGGGCTTCAACTTACCGACTGTAAGGAAGGCTGAGGACAGGGCAGAGCCGTGCTCGTTGCTGGCTTCGCAGCGGAACTGCCCGGCACGCTCGGGGGTCACGTTCCGCAGGCGCAGGGAGCCCCAGCCCACCCGGGCCACCGAGGGGCAGGAGGGCCCTGGCCCCCCCAGGGGAGGGCTCTGTGGTTTGGGGTGAAGCCCCTGGGTGGGGGGGCTGATCACGAGGCCTCTGCTGTCGTACCAGCGGATCAGAGGAGCGGGCAGGCCGGTGGCGTTGCAGGACAGGGTCACATCCCCACCAGCCACCACAGTGGTGTTGGCTGGGGAAGAGGTGATGATGGGGACGGAGCCTTTGCCTGGGGGGAAATACAACCAAAGAATGAATTCAACTAAGGGATATGACTCTTAATGCCAGAACAAGTCAATACAATTTAAAAAATCACATGTAGTTCTTTCTAACTATTTTAACAATTATTTCTTCTCTACACAGCATCTCTAGACTTTCCTTCCAGACTGAAGAGATCAGCACAGACTCCTCCTTAGGGAAGGCTGATAAAAACCTACACTCAAACTGCACTTTAAATTCTGTAAATGACAAAGACTTGACTGTCAATGAGGAACACAGTGCAGCGAAACTGGCTTAGTCCACTCCACACACGCACAGGCCATGAAATCTCTACTCAGCCAGGCCCTGCACAGCTCACACCAACCATGACTGGTCCAGAGAAGGTTCAAAGCTTCAGCTACGCATGACGGAGAGAATGGGGACAGCAACAGTCTTGCCAGCATCCTTGTGCCAGCAGAAATCAACTTCTCTGGCTATCAGAAGGTATCTCAGAGAGAAAAAGAGATCAAAAAGACTACTGGTACCTGATCCTGCCTATCTGATAGAGGGGAAGTGTGCATTAACCCCAAACCTGATGATTGTTGTGTAAACTTGATCATGGAACAGGCTTAACTACTCAGCAGCCAATACTGCTAGGAGCAGCTCAGCCAGCACAACAGGATCCTGATTCCATTTAAGAATAAATCGCATCAAGTCCAATCATAAGCTGATTTGATTGCAGCTGATAATCCAGGTTTTAAGTATCAAGTAGCCACACTACCCCAGAAATCCCTGCATATCTTAAAATCCAGCTGAAAACACTTTTTTGGTAAGATTAGTGGTCAGAAACAAATTAATACATAATCCAGGGAAAAAAACCCGCAACAGAATAAAGCTTAAAGTATAAATGCTTAATGTGAGTTCTTGAGTGCTGCAAGTGCTCCTACCTGGCTGGACACGGAGTCTCCCCGTGGACTGCACAAACCCAATTCCATTGTTTCCCACACACTGGTACAAGCCAGAGTCCCCCAGGGTGACCCCACAGATCCACAGGTGGTTTCCCGTGGGGAAATGTCGAGGGGAGGGACGGAGAGGAGCCGCGTTGTGCAGCCAGGTCAGGGTGGGAGCAGGGCTGCCACCAACGTCACACCAGAAATGGACGCTCGCTCCGGCAGCCACAGTTTCGTCCTGCAGTCCCCTGGAGAGTGAGGCAGGTTCTGGAAAGGGAAATGATTCTACATAAACAACTTAGACTAAGTCTGGAAAAAACTGCTGTGAAACATCACACAGGCTTATCACATCCAAAGGCTGAGCAAGTGCCACAAACTGCACAGCCCGAAGCTGGTTTTCCCACACATGGGCTTACTTGAATGGTTTCTCCCTTTTACTCCAACAGCCACATGTTTGCATTAATCTTGTAAATAAAACACTTCTATTTTCAAAACAATTAATTAGTGACATCGCCCACAAAGAGGTGCATCAACACCCTGTTTTCTGAGTAACTCAAACACACACATTTTAAAACCCAAACAAAATCTGTCACGAATGCAGAAAAACTTAAACACCAGGAAAATCTGCTACAATGGAAAAGGGAGGTGAGGAACAACTAGCAGCCAAACAAAAGAGGCCAAATATATGATTATGTTTCTTTTGCTTTTGTTTATGTTCTCATCCAAACATATCACCTTCCCTCGCCAGATTTTTGTTCACATACAACCTCAAAAGAAGCAAATCTGGTCCCTGGCACATTTCTGACACTGGCACTCTGTAGGAAAATAAATGGATCAGCTCTTCCCCTGGAGTTTGTTGTCCTTCACTGTTTCTTTATTTCAGACTGCAAATGGTTTGAAGAGATAAATAATTACGGAATTTAACTTGGGATAAATGATGGGATATGGTCATTTATAAACAGATCTGTATTCTTTATTTTAATACGCTTAAGGTTGAGAAAGAATGCAAGGCTGTTTGGAAGCAGATGCCAAAACTAGCAGGTATATGAAGGGTATGTTTGTTGCCTGGATGTGAAAACGTCTTTAATCCTTACCAAGTACAGTAAGCGAATAGTTAACATATTTCACTGTTCCAGAGTCACTTCCCACCAGGCAGGAGTAATTCCCAGCATCCGATGGCTCCAGCCGGTCTGTCACCAGGTGAGAGTGCAGCAGCCTCCACCTGCCTCTCCTCAGCGCATCCTGGCCGTCCTTCACCCAGCGGATGGGGGCTGGAGCTGGCCCACTGACCACACACTCCAGGGTCAGGGCGCTGTGCCGGGGCACTGCCAGGCTCTGGGGAGCCAGCGGGTGCAGGATGTGGGGGCCGCCTGAAGAAGGGCCTGGAGGAAAGGAGATGAATCATGGAACAGAATCACAGAATGGTTTGGGCTTCTGGTCGCCTTCCACTGGACTGGGTTGTTCCAAGCCTTGTCCATCCTGGCCTTGAACACTTCCAGGGATGGGACAGCCACAGCTTCTCTTGGCAGAGAGCCTCACAAGGCCTCACCACCCTCACAGGGACCCAATATCTAATCGAAACCTACTCTCTATCAGTGCCATTCCCCCTTGTCCTGTCACTCCAGGCCCGCTCTCCATTTTTCTTGTAGGCTCCCTTCAGGTACTGGACGGTCACAATAAGGTCACCCCTAAACCTTCTATTTTACAGGCTGAACAATCCCAATTCTCTTAGCTTTTCCTTGCAGGACAAACCAACCAAGCCTTTAAACCACACTCTCCCATCCCATCCTCTGTCCTCCTCCATGTCTTTCAAACACTGCATGTGGGACTGAGCATGACGCTGTAACACTGTCTTCCAGAAGTCCTGCTCCAAAATGGATTTGGGGACCAAAGTATTAGCAGTATTCCCTTTCCAAAGGTGACTGCCTGGAATTTGAAAAGCAGTCATGCTGCTCCTCCACACTGAGGGGAAGTAAGAACTGAATGTGCAAAGAATGCAGGAGAGATCTTGCATGCCACGGTGCTGGAGGCACTGACAGGTCCTTGCTAAAAACTTTAGGGATGTTATTTATTCTGTTTGAGCTATTTTAATTCTGGAAAGCTGAACTGAATACTCACGTGTGACTGTGAGCTTCCGCCCAGTGAGTTCTACTCTGAGGTCGTGAGTAACCGGGTTGTACGCTGCGCACTTGTAGGATCCTTTGTCTTCTAAAGATACATTCAAAATTTGCAGGTTTCCAGATGGAAGAATTAGGTAGTTGTCTAAACAAGTGGGGAAGGCAAAAAGAAGATTAAATTTAATTTAGTTTCAAAAGATGCCTTCCTTTTTTTGTAATTTTTAAAATTAATTCATCAGCTATACCTATTTATTCTAAATATAGGATCAAAAAGAAATCTCCATGCAAAGGAGACTAATTTCCAAGGGTAGGTTTAGATAAAATAATTTGCACAGGAAGTTCTGCACATTTCCAGAGGAGTTTTTTCCTTTAGGTTCAAAGAAAAAACACCAGAGAAGCTTTTGTTGGATACTTATATTGCACAAAACACCTCACCTGTTGATTGTTCCAGCCATTTCCCCCGCACTTGGAAGCGAACCTGTGCTTTGGGGTGACTTTCTGGCACCCTGCACCCGATGAGAGCTGTGCCTCCTTCCTCTGCTGCAACAGCAGCCGTCCCCAAAGCATCAAAGTCAGCTAAACCTGCAGAGAGTTGGGAACAGGGTAAGAGCAGCCACGGCTTGGGAGAGGGGAAGGGCAGTAAGCTCAGTATTTGTGTTCAAAATACAGTTGGTTTCATGCAGATTATCTTCTCTAGTGCAGCTTTTGGACATTCACATCAACGGGCCTGGTCTGTCCTGCAGCCCATAACAGCATAAACCCTCCTTATCCACTTCCTTACTATAAAAAGCACCAGCTTTTACATGGGAACAGTGAGGAGAAAAAATAATTCCTACATCCCCTCAACTGCTCCCAGAAAAGCCAGCAGAGACACTGGAAAGGCTGCAGGACTCCTCACACGCTCTGCGGGCACTACAGAAGACAATTCACACTGACAGCAGGAAACCTGTCCACAAAAACATGGAATTGTCTTTCTGGGATGATAATGAACACAGCAGTGTCATGAGGCAGGCAGAGAGCTCCCAGCACCTTCCTGTGTGCTGCCAAAACCTCCAAGGAAGGAGGGAAGTGTGAAAGCTGCTCTTCTACTCCCTCCATGTTCAAACTTCTTTGAGGCTGTGAAGTTTTCTTATGTTGGCCACCCTTGGAGTTCTCTTGAGAGGGGCTGGCCATGGGTCAGTACTTTACCAAAACACTTATAAGAGATTTTCCTCCCAAGGGGATTTTGGACATGCTCCATAGATGAGGTACCCTTCCAGAGAAATCACTCAAAGCCTGCTTGACAAAGACCTGATTCAGACAGCCCACAGATCCCAAGCAGACAAATAATGCTCATGCAGGAATGTTGTACTCCCATTCTCAGCACCGCATCGTCCTTTCCACATGGAAGACATTGTCCTTCCTCTTCTAAATCCCTTGAGGTCACACAACTTACAGATCAAGCATCAAGACAAAGACTGATCAGAAGAACCAGTGCAACTAAGAGAAGGGAAGCTGTCCCTGAGAGGTGAGAAGACTGTCCACACCTGAAGAACATCAACACTGGTTTGATCAAATCAAATGAAAATGAAAATCTGCAGCTCCCACTTATTTCCCAGGCAACAATTCCCACAGATTTCTCCTCAACTCTCAAGCACGCTTCTACAATGGTGTGGCAGCTCAGCTACTCTTTCAACATCCTTTGTGAAAGGAAGCATTTGGGAATCTTGTCTTTTCAGGCCAATTCATGGAAACGAATATAATTTCATTGAATAATATTTGTGTTTGCAGAAGGAGACCCTTGAGGTCCTTCAACTCAAAATGAGGCTGACACCAACACTGAATCCATCAGGTATGGCTTGGTCTAGCTGGGACTTTAAAAGCCTCCAAGGATGGGATCCACAAGCTTTCTGGGGAATCTGTTCCAGGGCTGCATCACCTAACAGATCTCAGATGATGTAATTAAAAAAAAAAGGCAAGAAGTGTATAATCCATCATATTGTAACATACTGGCTGACGAAAAAAACACCCCAGAACATTTTGATCTAGGCGTTTTCTAAAAGTCAAAGAAGAACAAACCATACAAGCCAGCTGAGATTATAGAATTGGCAAGGAGCAAAGAACAGAAATGCAGATGAACTTACTGCCCATGGACACCGTGGCCGGCCGGCTCAGCACGGCGCCCACGCCGCTGCTCGCCACGCACTGATAGTGCCCACACGTCGCCGGGCTCAGGGACACGATTGTCAAAGATCCTGACTGGATTTCCACTTCTCCCAGCCTGCTGACCAGAGGCTCCCCATTAAACAGCCAAGAAATGCGAGCTGTGGAGGGCTCGGCAGAGCAGCGGAGCTGGACGGGCTCACCAGACTTCTGGACAGTAGACAAGGGCTCAGAAATAAAACGGGGAGTTATATCTAAAAGGAAAAATACACATATATTGAGTTAGAGACCAGAATTTTGCATGGACACAGGTGATAAGATTAACAATGTGCTGACTGCTAAGAAAGACTCACCATATAAAGGGTCTCTAAACTCTGAGTTGCAAGTAATACTCAAGCAAGTGTTGCCTTTGCCTTGGCAAGAGGAACTCAGGAGAGATTCCTGCTCACTCTCAAACACTGGGAAAACATCAAGATTCAAACCCCACAAAGGGCATAACAACAATTAAACGGAGGGAGGTGCAGTAAGGGGGAGGTACATCCCCAAGTGTGCGCAAGGCAGAGGCGTCATGCTTGCCAGGGCCAGCAAAAATTGCAATCCCACTGGATTTATCCAGAGGAAAACAGCACCCGTCACCTGAAGAGACGGAGCACAGGAACATGCAGCTGTAGCTGATCTGTCCCATACGAAGCAGGCCCGGACGTGACTTGTAAAATGCTAGAAATGGCAGGAGCCTGCCAGGTATTTACACAGAACCGTCTCTGAGTCTGCAGAACTAATTAAAAATAGCCGGATAAAGAAAGCTGGACGAACAGCAAAGGCTCTTGCTAATTCCAAATACATGGACTTCATCAGGACAAGGATGATGAATTGGGCATCCATTATCTTTACTGAGTAAAGATGAACAGAAACAGGAAGAGCTGCTAATAAATAAAAGGTTCAATTCCACAGAACTTGGTTATGAGAATCCATTTATTTGCCAGAAGAAAATTCCTGCTTGTTGGAAGAGATTTTTTTCCTGTCCTGGCCAATGAAACACTGGGAAGTATTTCCATTTGTTTTCTATTGAATTCTCCACTAAAGATTTTGCATGAAGGAAGCAAGCAAAAGGCAATTAACACCAGTAATACTTAACTGGTTAGTAATATAAATTAGGAGAAAAAACACAATTAAAAATAGACACATTGGCAGGGAAAAACAACTTCTATTTTGTAAAGGATCTAAAGAATACCAGAAGGTATGGGTCAAGATGATATTAAATGACATCCAAGTCAGAGACAGTTTTCTTATAGGTGGGGCCCTGAGTTCATGCTTTTCTTCTCAAGTCAGTCCATCCCAGCTCTGGTTATGAGTTTCAGATGAGAAACTGCACATTTTTAACTGAACCATAAACTATCTGCATAAACATAAAATAAAACTGGAAATTAAAGTGTGGCTTCAGTTAACAAAAAAAGATTAAATCCATAAAAATGGTATCCAAGCATTTTTCAGGACTCCAGATGTCCATTTTTAGCTTTTAATTAGAAAGCTGTTTTTCCTATTAGTTCAGTTTGAATTTCCACGGATAAGAGGGAAGCACTGACCTTTCAGTTTGCTTGCCACCAATTGCTATGAAATCATACTGCTACTTTCATCTTCGCCCCTGCCCTCACTTCTGACACCAGCACTGCACTTCGCGTAAAAGGCAAAATTGGTAGCAGTGACCCTGCAGCTGGAATTTATCTCCTATGACTGCTTGAAAAATAAAATTTATCCCATTTGCTCATAACGATTGGCTATGAAGTGCTAAAAGTAGTAAAAGCTTCTT
This sequence comes from Leptocoma aspasia, assembly GCA_013399835.1. NCBI lineage: Eukaryota > Metazoa > Chordata > Aves > Passeriformes > Nectariniidae > Leptocoma > Leptocoma aspasia. Next base: position 216,779 of record VXAX01006471.1, read on the forward strand.
TTTTGTGTGGTTACGTTAAGACAAGCTGACTACACAGAGCAGATGTGTCAATTAAAACCATCCCTCCTCTTTTTTTTAACACCAGAGCTGTTCCAACTGCAGCCACGCATCAGCTTTCACATTTCAAAGGGCTGATTCCCCTCTCCCCCTGAAAATCCAAACCCCTCCCAACTCCTGGGAACACAAGATGCACTGCATGCAGCAGAACCGGCGTCCAGCTGAATCCATGGAGATCCCAAGGAACAAACCCAGAGTCTTCCATGTTCTGGCGCTTGTCTTGAGCCAAGTTTTCACAAGCAAAGTCATATATTGAGTGTAAGGCTGCGTTTCAGTGCTCCATGCTTCCTTAAAAGCAGCTAATTGACAATATCCAATAAAGTTGGCCACTTTGAAATGCACTCCCAAACGTTGTTTGTTGCAAAGTTTGGGCTCAACCCCAAAACCTCCAAGTCCCCGGCTTGGGCGAGGCCTTACCTGTGCTGGTGACAGTGACAAGGCTGGTGGCAGCAATGAGGAGCAGTGCCTGGAAGTGCCCGGGGGCTGGATGCATAGCGCCAGATTATCCAAATTGAAAGCCTGAAGCTCCAGACTAAGCTGAGGCACGGAAACAGCTACAAAACAAACAGGCACATGTCTACTGTGAGTTTCAGGAGTTCGTCTTTTAACTCTCTTACAACAAAGTGTTTGGGGTTTAAAAAAAAGAAAAAAAAGCACAACCAGGAAACAGCTAATATTCTTCACAATATAGAAACCATCTGTAAAAGTGAGTTAGAGCTGAACTTCACTGTGGTTCCAAGTACTATTCTTAATGTAAGAGTTTTTCCACAGCTGGGGCACGAGGCATCCGCACTGAACCGCTCTGCCTTGATAAATTAGACTCCGTTCCACCCAGAGGAGCTGGAGTCCAAAGTAAACAGCTTATCTATTGGAGATAATATTGTTTGCAAACAATAATCATTTGACCATCTATCATCAGGCCGCACTTGTTTTACAAGTTTCTATGAATCTACTGCTGCAATGCTGCTACCGCTCTCAATTGCTCTAAACCCGCTCACTGAGACCTGTCATCTGCTGGCTCCTTCTGCTGGGCTTTACAGGCAAACCACAGCAATGAGAAAACACAAATATTAGTCTTGTTCTCACTTATATTTGCAAAAAAAAGGTGCTTTCTCCTATATCCTTTTGGGGCATCCATTATATCCACTTTTATCTCTATGACTGCTTCTAGAGAGGACAGTCCTTTCCTTGGCCGTATCACACACGAGCATTCAGCTATGTGAGATCTCACTTTCATCATCAGAAATAAAAACTACATCATTAAACCAGCTAAACACAAACTAAATATGATCCCAAGGGTCTTTTCCAAGCTAAATGGCTCTACAATAAATTGTTAAACCAGCAAAATACAAACTAAATCATGGAACCAGCAACAAAACTAGCACGAGGTGAATCTCAGGAACGGTGTTTCTGACACTCTGAGTCTCAATCAAACACTGGTTTTGAAAACCAAGAAGACAATAAATCCACAGCTGTCATTCATATAAATGTCCAGTTGGCCTTGTGTAATGCTATGATGGATAAGATCTGAGCTCATTTAGCACAGTTACTTCATTTATCAGCCCGGCCATACAATTCCACTGCTGATAACACTCAACATAGACTTTAAACATCTCATCTATCAGCTGTGTATATAAACACGTATCCAACACACACACAATAACTGGGAGTTTTACTTCAGCACAGAAACAAGTGCAGCAATACACATGCTTGGTAGGAATAAGTCCCACTTTATTGAGTGTTCACAGAGCCATTTGCTTTCCAAGAAGTTGGATCCAGATATCAACAGCAAAATTATTCCTGTGGTTTATTTTAAAATAATCGTATTTTATCATCACAGCATCACCGTAAAGTATATATGCAAATTAAGCGTCAGGAAAAGCCTCCAATCATAATTAAAGAATCACTCTGGATTTTATGCAGCTGTTTGCTCACAGCCACTTCTGCCCACAAGCTGCACTCTGGGTTACACTGACAGCTTGAGAGGGCAGCAAGAAACGCTGTCGAGTTCTGCTCCCGTTTCTGGGCAGTTTTATCTGATCCGGCAAATTTATTTCAGCTGTTGGGAAGACCCGGCGATCCTGTGGCCCAGGCTGGTTCCCAAGGCGAGCCGGGGCTGTTTTGGGAAGCCGGAGATGGCAGAAGAGCCCAGCTGTGCCGAAGGGGTTGGTTTATTTGAATTCTCCCTCGGTTCAAGGGCAGGAGCGCCGCTCCACCAGCGCACGCAGAGGACAAAGTAAACACCCAGAGAACTTGTTAACATCAAACACTTTGCTGAAGAGGGCTGGGGGCAATGTTGCTTTTTGCCAAATCTTCTCTCCACTATTTATTTATCAAAAGCAATGAAACATATATTCTGGGTCAACTTTAACCCCAGCACATGGAGCTACTGGGTTATTTTGCAGCTGTCTTTTTAAACAAGGCCAGCTCATTATCTTTAACTAAACTTTATCTTTGGAGATCTACTTTATCCAGGCTCTGATTTCCCTCTGTTTATCTTTCTCCTTACATGTTCCTCGCTGCCAGTGTCAACAGCTACTCCTCTTTTGACCTACCAATTTGGCTTTTGCAGGCCTGTGGAGTGGCAAGATCAACTGCAAAGCAGTGAGTACACAGAGCGAGCCACAAAGACCAAAGTTCTCTGACTGGGGGGAAAAAAAGGAAAAATATTGGCTTTAACTGGAGTAGGATTGTTCAGCATCAACACCTGGGCATCTGAATGAAGCTTCTCAACATCTGCTTCTGAAGGGATGGCAGAAACATCTTGCTCACTGGTAGATCTGGGAACACAGGGGAAGATAAGACCCAGCAACACAACATAACCCAAAAATGCTTCTTTTTTTTTTTCTTCTGCAGACGGTGACACTCCAGAAGCCCCTTGTTAAATACAGAGAAGAGGGCAAGACCACAGCTCGTACTTTTTTGGTCTTTAGAAATCCCATGGAGAAACTCTGCCTCTTTAATATTGTATTAAAAAAGCCCTAGGGATGGAAAAACATGACTCTTCCCCTTTGCCATTTTTTCAATAAACCTGAGGGGTTATTTTGACAGCAAATTTGGGACATTTTAACAGCAAATACCAGTCATTGGTGTCCCACTGGGGTCTGAAAGAGGAGCATCTTGGTTAGATGTGACTCCATTTGAGCCCTAGACTCCAAGATGAGCTCTGCTCAGAACAACTCTGTTCAGTGTTCCTAGATTGGGAGGATGTATCTCCATCACTTGTGGATCAAGCAGTCAAAACTATTTTTAAGTAAGAGGTGTCACTGTCTGAGTATTTTAAATTAAAAGATTAGTTATTAATATAAATAATATTCAAGGTTGAATAGAGACAGACATGGCTTTTGTAGATCAGGAAAATGTACGTTTCACTTTCACTGGCCATTTCTCCAGCCCAGCAGAAAGGCACAGCATGGCAAAGGCCACATTTCTCCTACTTCCACCCAGACCTCTTCACCTAAAGTCATCCTCCGGTTATCTTCATGCAGCACTTAACCTCCTTGTCAGCTCTAAAGTAGGTTATTGCTCATGGATCAAGGGAAACAAGGAAGATAACAGAGTTGTGTCAGGGGGAAGGGTCATCCCGATCATTCCAATGGATGCCTGCCCCTCGGAAGCATGCTGCACACACAGGGGCATCCAGAAACGTGTGCCTGGTACTTCTGGACATAATTAGTAAGATGAAGTATTTCTGCACATGACATAACTCTAGCTGTGTGCCTCATCTGTCACAGACCCTTTATGAAAGGAACCCCTCAGCACAGAGCTGTGGAGACAGGCGTCCAGCAGCTCCCAGTTTCAGCCCGCAATCTCTGGAATGATGTGCACAGGCAAGAAAATAAACCACCACCTCTGACTCCAAACAGAGGGGAAGGGACAGTTCAACAGTGGAGCAGGGCTCTCCCCAAAGCCTGAATGGCACATCAGCCTGGCACACAGGGTGCTGCAGGGCAGCTGGCACACGGTCACACGGCTGGTGCAGCCTGGAGACCTCACCAGCATGGACATGGGTCATCCCAGACCAGAGAGCAGCCCGTGGGCTCACTGAAGCACCCTACTGAGCCAGGATGGGGAGGCCCAGGCACAGAGCAGCTGGGATTTCTGCAGCCCTGGCAGTGACCCTTTGTCTCTTCCCAAAGGTTCATGTTTGTCACTGTTTCTCCAGAAACCAGAGGCCAGCTGTACATTCGGCTTCAATGTACAGCTCCACAGGTGTGGTCCTGGCACCGTAACTTAACCCTCACCTCCAAATTAATTCACTCCTACCCATGTTCACCCCAAGTAAGTTTCACACTCTAGAAGATGACAAAATGCTGTTTTCCATGTATTCCCATGGTGCCGAGCTCCAGCGTCCTTCCAAACACAGCTGAGATCCTGCCCCACATATTTACTGGACCGTGAACTTCTCCTCTCCACCCTTACAGCTGAGAGCAGAGTCACTATGAAAAGAGCATTATCTCATCACCATTTTGGTTTAGCTCCCTGAATCATCTTCCTGCCATCTCAGACCAGCTGGCAGGACAACACCAGGACCTCCCTTCCCAACAGCCATCACCCCCACCTCGATCTGTTGATGCACTCCCCAGTCCAACACTCTCCCAACCTTCAGTAAGCTGTTCCATGATGGACAGCTAAATGAGAAAGGGTTTCTGCCCTACCCAAACGCTCCAGGTCCTACAAACATTGGGCAGAGCAGAAGGAGGAAGGAAACAGCACGCTCGGGAACAGAGGGAGTTATTCAGGTTGCCCACTCCACCTCCAGGAGCTGACGGCCTTTGCTAAGAAGCCCAAGGAAAAAGTGACTGAGCCTCAGGGGTGGCACTGCCCCTGCATTGTGACAGCCCTCCGGAGCGTACCAGCTTTGGATACACAGACTTCCCATTTTTCCTAAACAGCACCAACTCAAAATTTATTCATCCCACCCCACTTTATACTGTCATATGTGATTTAACACCCACAGCTCAGCAAACTGGTTTTTTTCCCCTAGGTAATTTATTAGAATTACCAAGAAAAATTTCATTTTAACTTGCTATCAATACAACAAAACCCACAAATTTTCAAACCACCTAAATTTAGAGCAAATGAATCCCCTTGAATTAAGTAAAATACTCTGGCTTCAGCGTGAGCAAGCTGAGTTAGATCATTAAATCTCACACCAAGACACCTTAAAAAAAAAAAAAAAGAAAGAAAAAAAGGAGGTATTGAAGCCTGTGGAATTCCAAGAGAAAGCAATCAGACATTCCTGCCGCTCGGCTCCTCAGTGATCTCCAGAGCCTTTGATCACTGACTGTCTTCATGCTGTCCTCCTGGGGTCTGGCAAAATGAGTGTAACAGCTGGCACATAGACTTCATTAGCTTTCTGGGCTGGGAGGAGCGGGCTCCAGCCCGGGAGCCACCGGCAGCCTGCCCGCGGCTTCACGGACGAATCTCCCCGGTTTGTTCCCGGCGCTCCGGGGCTAGGACAGCCCGGCGCAGGTGACAGCGGAGCGCTCCGGGAATGGCACAGCCCGGCGCAGGTGACAGCGGAGCGCTTCTGCAATGGCACAGCCCGGCGCAGGTGACAGCGGAGCGCTCCGGGAATGGCACAGCCCGGCGCAGGTGACAGCGGAGCGCTCCTGCAATGGCACAGCCCGGCGCAGGTGACAGCGGAGCGCTTCTGCAATGGCACAGCCCGGCGCAGGTGACAGCGGAGCGCTCCTGCAATGGCACAGCCCGGCGCAGGTGACAGCGGAGCGCTCCGGGAATGGCACAGCCCGGCGCAGGTGACACCGGAGCGCTCCTGCAATGGCACAGCCCGGCGCAGGTGACAGCGGAGCGCTCCGCACGCACCGAGCTGCTCCCAAAGCCACCGCTGCCCGCGGGATGCCACAGACGCGCTCCTAATGCCAACCCGCGGGGCTCGGAGTGCCAAAAGGCAACGGAGCCGGCCGAAGCCTCATTTTTATGAATGCCCACTCAATCATTAACATCAACCTTTAAAAAGCAAATGCAGCACCTACAGTGTTCATTACCCTCCCCCTCCCCCCCTTTCAGGGTCTCAATCGAGTCAGTCAAGCGTGCAAACCGATCCTGTCGCCAGCAAAAGCATTTCCTTTCACTGTGGTCAGCCAAAAGCAGGGGAAAAAAATGGAAGTGACTTGGAGTTATGGCACCAAAAAGGCCAGACAAGCAAGGAAATAATCAACTCCACATGAGCCACTTCGAGCCCATCACAATGAAAAGGGCCTACGACTAACCCCAGGAAAGGTCAGCGGGACTATGGGGGTCAGAAGCTGAAAAAGGCAATAGCGAGCAGCTGCCAGCTGCAATAAGAATCAATGTGTTCCTAATTACACTCCGAAGAGAGGGCTCGAGCGCCGGGAAACGCCGGGCTGTAATCACAGCTTGGGCAAAAAACATTCAAGTGCTCCCGTTTTACTCTTCTCCACCTCGAGCACTGGAGCTGCAGTTTGTGTGCTACTAAATCACAGGAAGCCGAATGCTGGAGATAAGGAGCCAGGCAGCTACAGAAGGGTTGGGGATTTTGTAAAAAAACACCATAATTAAGCATTTGTGTTGGAATTATGGCATCACCAAAGAGAGGATTTTGTGAGTGTAAGCAATAAAATTACATTCTTCAAAGGGATTTTGCATGTGCTTTTAGGAAACACACAGAACTCTGCCCAACAGTCCCATACGCCTGGGATTTTCTCAATGCCCCAAAAAAACATGTGAGAGGGAAAACCCCAGAAAAATCAGTTTGCTGACAGTAACTCTATAAACCAAGCAGGAGAGACACAAACGGGTCAGAACACAATAAAATGGACGCCAAGGGATCCACAGAAACACTGAGTGGAGAGGCAGTCAAAAGTTACAAGAAAAAGCATCCTTTGATGTTCTGTTCATATTTATTTATTGCATTTTAAACAAATGAAAGTGCACCCTCCAGATCCTTATCAGAAGGATAAGGATCTCCTGAATAAAGGAGAGAAATTACAGTTGCTTAAACTTTGCAATCCTTAGCTTGGATTTCAGTAATGCCTCCCCATTTCTGCCCATACCCGGCACCCATTAGTGCTAAGCCAGATCCAAGTGCTTCCTATGCTGATTCCCACCTAAGGATTCAATTGGTATTTTCACTTCTTTTTAGGTAATATATTTTTATAAGCAGCCCTTGCATGGAGTTTTTTTCTTGCTTCACACCATTTAAAGCCCCCATGAATCAGTGACTAATCCAAAGAACGATTTTGGGGACTAAAGTCCCTTATCAATTGTGCAGCAATTTCTAATGGCACATCACTGTTCATAGAATGGCTTGAATTGGAAGGGACCTTAAAGACCTGAAAGCTGATATTTTTTGTCAAAATACAGAGCAAGTGTTTGCTCGGGTGGTAGATGGCAGGAAAAAGAAACAGTGCTAAGCAAACAAGACAGTGACTGAGCCCCAGAGAGGACAGGGGATCCCACATCCTGATGGTCTTTCTCAATAATCAGGCAGATGTGCTTCCTACAAAGCTATAAAACACCCTAAATAATGTCATTAATTTACTCAAACTGCTCTAGGTAAGGTTCAATGGCACAGGACAGAGGTGACACAAGAAGAGGTTAAGCAACTGAGGAAAAAATAGCAGTATAAACCCAAACCATGGCCAAGAGGCTGTGTGCCTCAAAGACTGAGAAGGAGATATTTTTTATTGGATTTTTCTATTTTGATTTCAGGCCTGGAAAGTCTCATGGTTGGTATCAGCTGTTGGACTTGGATCAAAGTTTAGCCTTCCATTAATCTTTTGAGTTATATATGAGGCTGATAGAGAATTTTTTTTTAGAAGACAGTTAAGATTACTCAGATACTTAATTTGCACTCCAATATTTCAAAAACACCTTGACTTTAGAACCTTGGTCTTGGCGTACATATGGTCTTGATAGAAGAACGCATGCTTTGGCATGGACTGGAGGAGTGGATTTGGGAGCTGAGGGAAGGAAATTTAACAGTTTGTGTACTGTGCCTCGGCACACACAGATGAAAACACTCCCGAGTCACGACTCTGCTCCTGAGACACATCTGTGCTCTGAGGGGGGAGAGCTGGGGCTCCCATACTGCCATTCCAACACCGGTCACAGCAAGACAGGCATCAGGAGAAAAACAAATAAATCATCCCAGAAGCCACGCTTTCTTCCCCACAAACAGGCATAACAATTAGTTTAATTTTATTATTAACTTCAGCAAAAGAGCTGAGACAGTCCCCCTGCTGCCACACTAATGAAGTGGGAATGGCTCCTGCCTCCTCTGGCCTCGGGGAAGCGAGAGAACAGAGCATTAGCCTGACACACAGTTCTGCTGGGCTGTAATTACGCTTAAATGCCTAAATCAGGGCTTTCAGCCCCCAAGGGAGCTAAGGGTATCATTAGTTTAACAGTTCCATCACAGTAGGCCAAATATATACAAAATTCTCACCCTCTGCTCTTCGAGGCCCCTCCAGACCGCCCCTGTCCTGATCTCTCCTGCTTCGGCACTACTTAGCCTCATATTTCCATTTCTTTCCCCCCATTTAGCTCAACACCTGTGCCATACCACTGAAGGGACACCTGTGACAGCTCTGCTGCCTTCAGTCATGTCTCCAAGGGTCCTTGGGCCAACATCCCCTCCCCTCCTTCCTCAAGGCTGGCCTCAGCCTCGGAGAGAGGCGTCTGCTTTCCTTCTTCAGCTCTGGTTTTTAGCAAGAATGAGATTTCGTAACCAGTTTTTCAGCCAATTTAAAGATGGGCTGCTGCCGAGAAGGGCAGCAACACCTTCCTTCAGGACCTGGCTTGCACTCTCCTATCTGTACCAGGGATCCTGCGGCCAGCAAGTGAGTCAGATCTGCTGGCAGATCCAGCTGAAAACTCAGCCAGAGAAAAAATGAGGTTCAGTTTTCACCTGGATGAGGGAGCAGTTTCAGCTCCCCATGCAGTCCTGGAGCACCAGCCCAAAGGAGGGGCTGGGAATGGACATCCAATAACAGGAACTTAGCACTTGAACAGCGTGAGGCCTCAGCTCAACTCGTGAAGCACCACCCTGGTATGCTGAATAAACCCTGGACTGCAAGAATGTGTGCAAAATTGAAGAAAAATATACAAAACCAAACTCCAAGTGAGCCTTGCCCCTTTTCTCAAGGGTGCTAGGGAACTCACCATCCTAATCATCCGAGCTACAGGTGCACACACCACAGCAAGCTGGAGTAACTGCCTCAGGGGGTGGTTTTTTCCCCTCCAAAAAGTTGGCATTGTGCATGTCAAGGACCATCACACCCATGACTATAATTTGTCGATGGTTTCTAAAACCAGAATCCAGCATGAATAAAAAATAAAAAGGACTAGAACCATAGTCTTGTTCTGGTCATCAGAAAAAGCTGTCAGACTCTCAGACAAAGGTGCTTGTGTCCACACAGGCTGCCTAAAGGTCCACTTCCAGTGGCATCTCGCACCTGGGCGGTTTAGCTGCGAGAGAACATTGATGGAAAGAACTGGAACCATGGCTGAGCTCTGTTAGAGGACAGCGAGCTCATTCCCCTGGCAATTCCAGATGAACACTGACACCTCGTCCTTTGGTAGCCTCCAGCAAGCAACAGCTCTAAAAAACGCAGACAAATGGGTTCTTTTAGCTGCGCTAGCCCCAGTCCAACTCGGTCTGTTGGAACTTGCAGGGATCCATGCTACCCGTGAGCCCTTAAAGGGAAGCACAGCCATTAAATCCACACCTGCAGCCAGAATTTATAGCAACCTCATCTACTGCTGTCTTACATCATAGGCAATTAGAAGCCTGTGAACTCATGGCTGCAGGATATGGGAGGTGCACTGGAACGGAGAGGCAAGCCTGTGTTACAGCACAGTCATTAGGCACCTTAGAATTCACGGTGCCCTGGAACTGTGCACAGACTAGAGCAACAGACCCATCTGGACTCTGCTTTCTAAACAAAAGTGCTGCCCTGCACTCCAAGTCACTGCTTCCCCTCTTGTTACAGCTGTCCACACGCTGTCACAGGCAATGCCAACACTCCCTGCTGCTGGACCCAGGCTCCAGGCAGAACAATGCTTATTAAAAAGCAAACCAGCTAACCAGGGACAGCTGAGGGAGAGAGCAGGAAAGACCCTGGCCTTTCCTCCCCCGATTAAAACAAGCCTTCACACAATCCATCCTCCAGCCTTACAGTAATTCAGTTTTACTGCTCTCCTCCCCTCCCCTTCCCCCATGCTCAAAAGACCAAACCTGGTTTCAAAATTGAAGTCCGAGCTCTCTGGCAAACACACACTTCTGCACTTCTTCACCTCCAGGGAAGGAATCCTGACACAACTGACAATATTGCTTAGCAAAAGGAGCCACTTTCCCTCAGGCCCAGATAAAAGCAGCAGCTAGGCAGAAAAGTAAATGAAAAAATTGTGTTGGTCAGGCCAGGTTTGCTACAACAAACCAACCTGGCTCCCAGGCAAGGAGAGGGGTAGTGGAACACAGGGGAAAGAGAGGGAGGCTTTGGGTTGGCTTTGCTCAGTGGTATTGCACAACTGAGCACCGGTGTAGCTTCCCGCCTCCTTCCTCGTGCCAGCACAGCCAGAGGAGAGCGTTGATCCAAGGGAGGGAGGCAGCAGTCATCATGAAGCTCTGGCCTGAGGGTTTGGCTCCTCCAGCCCTCCTGCTTCACTCACTGCAGCCAAACCCGAGTCGCCGCCAGCTCAGCCCTGCCAGCAGCAGGGACCCCTGCCCAGGGCTGGGGGCACTCAGGGCAGCACCTTCACAGGTCGTGAGTCAGAGCCCAAACCTCCTCTTGCAAATCAGGGCCATGGCAGCTGTTCCCAGCAGAACCAGTTCGAACATGAGCAACTGATAGGAAAGGAGTTCAGTTTCATCACAGGGACCAGGGAGAAATTTCCGCCAGGTTCACCTGACTGTGCCCTGTTCTCACTCGCTCAGACACATTCCACTTTGCCGAACAGGATTTCTGTTTGGACATCCAACAGCAGACTGGCAATTCCTGGAGACACCTTCCCAAAGGAAGATGGATGTCACAGCCACAGCTTTGCCACGTAGGAAGAAAGTTCCAGACTCTTCATAGCACATCAACTCCCCCACGAGACTTTAATGCCGAGCTCAGCAACATGGAGGCCCTGCAAAGATAACCGGCTGCCGGGATTGATTCCATCCCACGTTAGCATCCATCAGATAGCAAGAAAAACAAGATTAAGCAGCACCACGGCATCAGTCTTCATTTAAACTTGGCAAAGAAAGCAAATGTTTCTTTTTTGTTGGCTTCTCTCTGTGCGTTTTTTAAAGCAGCCCCAGGCTCAGCCAGGGAAAGGTGCCTGGACTGTTTAATGTTGGGGGATTAGAAGGGACAACACTTGTACACTCGCCAGAGCCCAGATAAGCAGCGAGTGCTTAGGTTAAGCAGGCAAGCATCTGCCTCCTGCAATATATACATTGTCCCAGTGAAAATAAACAGCTTCACACCTTTGGCTCAGAGAAGGACTTGAGCTTCTTCTGCATCCTCAACCTGCAGCCTCTCCACTCGAGGATGAAGGGTCAGAAGGGTGAAGGTTACTCACAGTTCCCTTATTCCAAGTCTAAGTCTACTCCTCTTGCACTGGGTAGAGTCTTTGCTGCTATGCATCAGATCTGGTGTTGGCTCCTTGTGTTCACTGTGCCCAGAGCTGTTTCAAACAGACTCTGAACATGTACGCTTTCCAAATGTGCTGGTTATGTACAAGCCACGACAAACGCACTAATTAGGAAAAACGCTAACTTGGAAACTGGACCCTTTTTTAAGTGCTCAGCCACAAAGTCCATGATCTAGAAAACCACACCTCAATTTAATGCTGCCACCCCAGTCACTGGAAATCACAGGGCTGAAGACTCCAGCCATACCACTGCAGTACCCAGCACCTACAGTCTGCTCTGGTCCATCTCAATGCACAATTTGGAAGTGCAATCTGCACCCCATAACCATGCCTCAGTCTGAATAGCTGAATTTAAAATTATGTCATTAAGTTTGAAATTTCAACATACTTAGAGAGTTTTGATAATAACATTTTTGATTACATCCGTTGCCAGCTTCCTTCTACACCCTGACAGAGATTTAAAGTATACATTCCTATTTCATTCTGCAACAGAGATTAGTGGCAGGAACAGAAAACATCTTCTGTTCCAAAAAACCCTCAGGGTTTTCCTCCTTCTCTTGCATTTTATTAGAGGAGCCTCAAATCTCCATCAAGTTGCAATACACTGTCACTGCAAAGCATTTAAGACAACAAGTATCTGAGCGCTATACTGAAACACACCTTTGGAAAAAGCTCCTGAGAAACAAAGATTTCCAAAGTTATCCCAAAGGTGAAAGTGCTCCCCAGCAGTAACAGCCCTCAGCAAGCTTTATGAAAATTTGAGCCTACGCTCAAGTGTATGGCACGCAGAGCCCTAATTCAGGAACTTTTGTGCACTCTTATTGTGGGGAATGGGGGGGAACAAAGGAAAACCACATGCTATTGTTTATTTTGACTCCACAATACATTTAATCTACATGGAGCTGGAACATTACACAGCAAAACTCCTCAGCTCCCAGAAATTATGTACAGCCAACAGCAGCAAAGCCTGTTCTCCAAAGGGAGAATGCCATTTTAAGTATGTGATCTTCACCCCACACAGGACAGAAACTCTCCAAAATGCAGCTGAAAGCTCCCACCAATGCTTCCAATCCCACACCCCAAGAGCACAGGATCAAGGCAAGGCTACTGGAACCCATGACACAAGGAAAGCCAAAGCTGGGGACTTCCACCAACTTGACCTTGAGCTATGGAAGCTTTTCTCAGTAAGACTGGGGGGCTCCCTGAGCAGGAGGAGCCCCAGGCATCTCACACCCTCTTTGAGCCTATCAACAGGAGCAGACCTTGATGCATTCCAAGATGTTAAAGCAACAAGACCCAGCATATGAGCTGCCAAAGAATTATTCTAGTGTATCCACAGGGATGATAACAGATCTCACTATATGAATTCCACTGCTGTAGCTGCACAACTCCCTTCCAGCCTCCTATCCTACTGGAGATGTGCTAACAAGGACTGCCCATGTGTCACTGAAGGCCTTCAGCTCCAGGACATCCCCAAGCAGCTCCAGAAGCCGTGGCTCTGCTGATGAGTTACAGATCTGCCCTGGCACAACTGAAGAACCATCTCCCTAAATACCATATTTCTGCTCAAAGCCACCCACTGCCATCCCCTTGTGCCCAGTGAATTCACTCCCCCAGCTCTTTTACACAACTTCTCCTGGTCACAGAGCCCACTGCCTCATGTTTGGGTACAGCCACTGCCACCAAGGCACTGGGGCTGTGCAAGCTCAGCCTGGGCAGGCGCCAGCACCAACACTCTCACCTACAGCACAGAGAATGTGCAGACAGGTGATGTCATGGCCAGAACAGACAGGTGACATCACAGCCCCAGCAGCCCAGAGGCACCTTCTTTCCATCCTGGTTTATCTTCCCCTGCACCTGGGAGCAGAGGCCTTTGGCACAGCCCCATCCTCGCCCTCCGCTGGGCCGGGGGCTGGCGCAGACACAGGTTGCTGTGAGGTTTCAACAGGCTGAATGAAACGGTGAAGAAAGACGCTTTTCAGAGGGGGAGGGGAGGGGAGGCACACACGTACTGAACAAATCATCTGTTTGGAGCGCTGGCTCCTACTTGTTCTCAGTTATATTATTCACTCAAGGGTGGATTAATCCATCACTGCAAAGGAATCTCCTGATCTCAGAGATAAAGGCAACAAGTCATGCACTGACTGTCTGTGGATCCTCCTGGAAATGGCCAGCCTTTCTCATGGCCTTATTTGGGCCGATCTATCAGCTCTCGACTAATAACAAGCAAGAAGAAAAAAAAAGGAAAAAAATTAAAAACTGAAAACATACCACCTGTCTACAGTAACTTCAGGTGGATTGACCTGGAAGCAAGCAGGGTATTTTGACTCCAAACAATCACTGGTTGTTTCTGAAGGGGCCACATGAACAGTCCCCTTCCCTTGTTTTTGTTCCCCAGGAAAAGAACAGTCACCTGGGTCCTTACCATCTAAACTGCCAGGGAAAAAGATTAGTTTCTTGCAAGATTCTTTAGAGTGATGCCTTTTACCCAGATAAATGGTTTCTTTTACTCACTGGGGACTGGGAAACAAAACCCCCCGGGTGCCATCCCCCCGCAGGAGCATCTCCAGCTAGAGCAGGCTGCACTTGGACACAAGGTGCCTACACAGACTATAACAGCAATTGCAGGAGGTTGGACTTCACCAGCATGTCTGTACTTCAGTGCTTCAGCAGATGCCACAGAGCAATTACAGAGACATTCAGGATCAGTCTGTTCTTCACCTAAGATCAAGGGGGGCCGAGAAGCTCCCCATAGTTCCCCTCTGGCTGGAGCTGGCAGCCCACGATGCTCAGGGCTCACCAGCACACAGGTGAGCTGGAAGGGAACATTTCACAGGCAACGCAACCCTCAAACACCTTTGCAGAGACAAAATACCCTCAAACTCCTCCAAAAATGTAAATCTGCGGTGCTCAGCCTCTTTGCCAAGCCTGTTTCAATGATGAGCTGCTCATGGCTCAAGCCTTTTAGTCCTTGTTTTGGCATTTTATAGTTTCAATGCAAAGAAAACCACGGGCTGCGAGGCAGAGCCTCCACACACACTGTGAGGAAGGAAGCATTAAACTTCGCTTTGAATTAAACAAGTAAGACTCAACCACTTGGTTCATTATCAGATTCGATGGTTGGAGTCTGTGGGGAAAGCTACATAGCAGAATCCAGGATGCAAATCAAAGACGTGATCAGAGAGACAGGTGAGGCCGAAGGTGTGGTTTCACCTCTCAGCTCAGCCACTGCCAAAGGGATGGTCTCTTTCCCCTTCCCCTGGTCTCCTTCTCCTTCTCCAGCACACTCAGCTCCCCTGCCCCAGCTCCCTCCTGCTGCCAAGCTGATGGCAATATCCCAGCCAGGCTGGTCCTGCTTACTCTGAGATTTAGGGAATTATTTTATCCTTTTCCTGTGCTGCTTCTGTGAGCTGGACAGGTTCAACTGGCCATTTCCAGAGGCAGGAGATGGAGGGAGCTGGCCAGAACCCTTCCCTCTCTGCAAGGCACCCACCCTTGGCTCAGCAGCAGAGCAAGCACACAGGATCAGGAGACAGCAAAGCCAATTTAGAAGCCAGTGCTGCCAAAAGGGGCCATCCCCCCACCTTCCCCTTCAGCCCCGCAGGGCCTTCCCAGTCATCCAAGTGGAAGATTTAGCAACTCTAACTGCAGGGCAAGATCCAGGAAAGTTTGGGGCTTGGGTACTTTTTTTTTTTTGAAGGGTTAGCTGGAGTCACTCCCCTGCGGCTGCTCCAGTGCTGGATTCCCGCAGCAGGGAAGAGGCAGGAATGTACCTGCCACCTCCTGCAGCAGCGAGTCCTCAGATGGAGCTGTAACGTGAAACTGCGCCCAAGGAGCTGGGGAGGGGGGAAAAAAGGGGGAAAAAAGAAAAAAAAATAGAGTCCCACCTGGCTAGAAGAGCTCCAAGACATCTCATAGGTATGGAAAATGGGAAAACAACCCACCTTACATGATTGTTTTCCCTCCTGTTGAAAGACAGCAGATATTTCTCACACAGAAAAAAATGAGTATGGGCTTAATGGAAATGGCAGGTGATCTGGATGTACAAGGCTCAATCCTTTACTGGGCCGAACAAGCATTTCCCCTAAAGTGGTCGCTGTCACTGAAGAATCATTGTCCCCACCAGAAAGGGAGAAGTGAGCTGGGGAACGTAAGTAGAAAACTCTGACACACTCAGCCCTGGAAGCTGTACTGAGCCACATACCAAGGAAATTATTGGAAGAACACTCAACTGAAAAAAGTGAACATATGCACACACACACAGAAGAAACTATCTAGTCTAGAAATTCTTGGGCCAGCATAGTTGGAGACCTCCCACCAGCCAAAGTAATACAGCAGAGAGGTTTTTGCTGACTTTGCTAATGACAAACACCATCCCAGAGCAAATGACGCAGGATAAGGGGACACACAATAGCAGGGTTCACTCAGGGAGGCCTTAAGCAGAGCAGAAAGTGAGTAGGAAGGGGAAAACACCTGGAGAACCAACAAAGTACCAGTCCAAATGACAAAATAGGTCAAAATTAACAAAAAGAGTGAACAGAGAACACAGTTTGGTGCCCAAGTACAAGCTTTAAGAATCAGGATTGCAAGGCAAGCTGCAAATTCCCATTTAAGGAGGAAATTTGACCAGTTCCACTTGAAACAAGGTTTTTAGCTCAGTCTCACCCCAGCTGCAGATAACAAGTGGTTCTGAAGCTCCCCAGCCCACTGAAACACCAAAAACCAGAGAACTGACAGCAGACCACTGCAGTGAGGAGGTAAGGGCAGGACTCAGCTCAAGGGAGCCACTCACTAGTCAGCAGCTCATAAGCAAGGCAGGCAGGAGACAAAAACCTGACTCTACATACAAAGGGCAAGTTTACAGTGTCAGTTAATTTATACAAATGAGAGGTTGCCTAACAAAAGACATTCAGCAGGTTTGTGATTTGCCAATTAAAGTGATTCCATAGAAAACATTACCTGAGATACCCAATCCCAGCAGGTTTGTGGGTGAAGACCCACTCAGTCTCAGGGCTTCTGGTACTAAACCAGAGGTTTCCAAGCCTCGTGGAAGCTCACCAACAGGTTCACCACATTCCCATGTCATTTTGCATAGGATTGTGTGCCAAGACCACAGCACTGCAATGAAACCACTCAAGAGTCACATCTGTGAACGTGGGAACAAGGAAGATGCAGAGCAGGAGGTTTTCCACCACAGGCTCAAAGGCCTGGCAGAAACAGAGGAGGTAAAGGAGCTCTTGGAGAAGGTGTGAAGAGTGGGTTTGGTGGATGATATGGGAAATCCAAGTGAAGCTCAATGCCTTTTTGCACACAGAACTAGAAAGAGTTCACATGACCTCCAGGGAACCTTTTCTATATAGCTCATTCTATGTGCACATACACTCAGAGATCAGCCCCTGACACCCAGCCCTGCAAACAACCTGAAATCACAGCAGCTGGTCCTGTACACACCCAGTCACACCAACACCACCAGCAACCGTATGGGACAATGTGCTGCTGACTGTACCATCGCATCAGAAAACAGCTTTATTCCCAAAATTATTTAATCATCACATGCTTCCCCGTTAGATTTTTGGCACTGAGACTTTCTTGGTCCTGCAGTTCGTGGTAGTGCCTCATCTTGAGCTCTCACCAATTAATGCCCTGGTCATGGTACACCCGAGGCCTCGTCAGGCAGAGTGGGTCTGCTGTGGGACAGGCAGAGGGGGATTTATGAGATGCTGAACCCTGACGTGGCTGTGCACTCACAATCCATTGCTTTGCTTCCCCATTTCCACATCTGCAGAAGCAGTCTTTAAACAAGCCAGGGTATTTTTAAGCTCTGACAGTTAAAATCCTCAAGTGACATCACCTGAAGTCAGAGCACAGCTGCCTTATTCCTCTGGCACACCAGCAAGCCAAAGTAAGCAGGAGCCTCGTTTATGGGCTTACAGCACACCTTGAGATAATGAAAGCACTGGTGTGACTTGCCCTGCACAGTCAGGCCTCTCCTTGCAAGGCTTTTTTCCCCTCCTCCTCAGTTTTGGGGTAAAACCCAAAACTTTTAGCAGCAGAGCAGCCCAGTGATCCAGCAGAGTGAGCACACAGGAGGGCCCAGCACAAACCCCACTGCCATTATCTGGTGGGTTTGGTGGCAAAGAACGCAGAGCTGGTGCCCCACCAGAGAAAAAGGATGAAAAATCACCAAGACTGCACAAAGGATGGCAAAAACCAACCCCTCAAGCTACTTCCCGTGGTGTACCCGAGCTTGCCCGCCCACACTTCACCTTGCACACATGGGCACGGCTGTTTACGAGCACTCAGAGCAGCTTAAGGGTGTAAATCACATTAATCCAGGCGACAAAGCCACCGCGCTCATCCTCGGGTGAGTTACTAATCCCTCCACACCGAAGCAGTTCCCATCTCACTTCCTAGCCCTTGAGGAGGAAAAAAAAAAATACCTTTTAACATGGTATGTACCTCAGTGAATCCCACCTTCTATCTGAGTCCAGCTTCCAACAGCTTTAAACAACAGTCGTGGGTCTCCCCACAAGCCTGAGGATTTTCTGGGATGCAGACCAAGCCAGTCTGAGGCTTCCTTCTTCTTATGGGGAATACAGGTCAAAAATATTTATTTCTTTTTAATCACTTCATTACCAAGTCCTCCCCACAAGATAGGCTTGCAGCAGCTTTGAAAAAGCAGGGTTTGGTTTCAATGTGTTTGACTCATGCTCTTGACACCTATTTTAATTTGATGGAACAAAAGCATGCTGGATGTAATTAAGGCAAATAATATCAAGTTCAACAGAAAAGTGCTAAGAAGTTGTGCTGGGAAGCGTTCACTGGGAATTTTTGGAATATAGGAGGAGCTGGCCGTCACCCACAGCAACCACTACCACAAAAGCACTTTTTCCTCTTTAAAGCAGCTACAGGCAGGCTGTACATCCCATAAATCGCAACTGTCAAAACACCCGAGCTGTGGGAGATGAGGAGAAAAGCAAATGTGCTCCACACAGCTCGGCTGGGAGCACCAGCACCCCAGGATTACCTGCTTTGTTCAAGGAAAACGCCGGGCCACGAAGGATAAAACCCCAGAGAGCCAAAGCTTCCATGCTGCCGGTAACCTCGGTGACCGGGGCTGGTGTTTGGGTTGGTAAATTGTATTTCTGGCGTATGTGTGAAAGATACAACTCACTGAGTAAACAGCCCTTCAGAGCTGACAGCTTTACAGCCGCAGGCTCGGCGCGACTACTCCTTCCCAGAGGCAGCAAAGCAGTTGGGGAAAGTAGTAAAATAATAATTAAAAAGAAAAGGCTACATAAAGCCATCACATTTACCCTTTCACCAACCCTTTACACAGTTACGAGGCGGGAGCAAAATAAACATTGCCTGTTTTCTGCCCGACAGTGTGTCACGGCTGAAAAACACATCCTTCTTGGTTTAAAAAACATCATTATTGGAAGCATGGGATAGACGACTGAAAAGTTCTTCCATTAGAAGTCAGGAACGATATAATATATATTTGTTTTTGGCAAAGAGACAGACAAAGCAAGAGAAAGTAATTTAAAATTCAGGAATCGCGTGGCTTTAAGAAGGTAGGCAGCTTAATGCAATAAAAATAATAATAACAGAGATGTCAGGATGCTTTACAGCCAGAGACCTCAGGCATCACACACCACCTCCTGCCTTAGGGACTGACTTTCCACTGCTCTAATTGCAGAGAAAAGTGACCTTACAGGTTAAAAACATTGCGATTAACCATTTTAAGGCGGTTAAGAGGCTGGACGCGACCCCAAACCCATCCCCTACGGCACCTCCTTCAAGCAGAGCAGCGTTTAAATGACAAACAGAGTGGAGCGGAGGCGCGGTCCCTGCGAATCAGACCATAAATCAGAGCCGGGCAGCTCGGAGGGCTCGTCCCGTTCCCCGGAGCGCCGTGCACCGGCTCAGCCCGAGCGGACGGAGCGGAG
>VXAX01006471.1:242526-257694 GCA_013399835.1 Leptocoma aspasia
TCTTTTTTGTCTCTTTTTTCCAGCCTCGGCCAAACCTTTCCTTATCGCATCTGGCGAGCAGCGGGCCCCCAGCGCCGCCCTGGCTGCCGGCCAAGCGCGGAGCCGACAGCCAGGCGGCCACCACGGCCAGGTCTCCCCGCGCCTGGGGAGAGCCGTGAGGCTGAGCCCGGACAAACCAACAGCCCTGGCTCTCAGCAAGGGGAAACTGAGGCATGGAAGGCTGCTGCAGGTGCTCCTGCAGTGGAACAATGGCTTCACGCATCCCCCCGTGTTGCAAGTATCCCAGCATGCCACAAATATCCCTGTGCTGCTAACATCCCTAAACATTCCCGTGTGCTGCCAGCATCCCTGCACACTGCTACAAACAGCCCTGGAGGCTGCAAACATCCCTGGGCATTGCCAGCATCCCTGTGTGCTGCATCCCTGCATCCCATAAACATCCCTGGGCATTGCCAGCATCCCTGTGTGCTGCATCCCTGCATCCCATAAACATCCCTGGGCATTGCCAGCATCCCTGTGTGCTGCTGCATCCCATAAACATCCCTGGGCATTGCCAGCATCCCTGTGTGCTGCATCCCTGCATCCCATAAACATCCCTGGGCATTGCCAGCATCCCTGTGTGCTGCATCCCTGCATCCCATAAACATCCCTGGGCATTGCCAGCATCCCTGTGTGCTGCTGCATCCCATAAACATCCCTGGGCATTGCCAGCATCCCTGTGTGCTGCATCCCTGCATCCCATAAACATCCCTGGGCATTGCCAGCATCCCTGTGTGCTGCATCCCTGCATCCCATAAACATCCCTGGGCATTGCCAGCATCCCTGTGTGCTGCTGCATCCCATAAACATCCCTGGGCATTGCCAGCATCCCTGTGTGCTGCATCCCTGCATCCCATAAACATCCCTGGGCATTGCCAGCATCCCTGTGTGCTGCATCCCTGCATCCCATAAACATCCCTGGGCATTGCCAGCATCCCTGTGTGCTGCTGCATCCCATAAACATCCCTGGGCATTGCCAGCATCCCTGTGTGCTGCATCCCTGCATCCCATAAACATCCCTGGGCATTGCCAGCATCCCTGTGTGCTGCTGCATCCCTGCATCCTACAAACCTCTCTGCACTCTGCAACACTTCCCAGGCCCTTTTTCCAGGAGAAGACACTGCTGCTGTGTCTTCCCAGCAGTGCCTGAAGATGGGGCAACCCCCTGGAGTCTCTCCCAAACCCTGCACCCGAGGGCAGCCTTGCACCAGCCCTGTTCCTATAAAAGGCTGAAGGGGAAGCTGTGGGTGCTGGGATGGGGAAAATTTTGGGAGGGGGTGCTCTGGAATGTCATGAGCAGGACTTTAGCACAGGAGGGATTGCAGCTATGGGGTGTAGATGGCATAAACCAAAGGGGTCAGGGAGAAAGCCCCAAGATTAAGGAGCAAGGGGCAGTGGGGTGGCAGCACCGGGGCCATACCCGGCGGGAGGAAGTCCAGCCGACCTGGGATTTCTCCTGGTGCCGTCTTGTAAATACTGCTGATGGGAGGAATGTGCAAGCACGGAGGAAAATCCCCTTCCACACCAGAGCATCACCTCACAGCCTCCCTCTCAGTGGGATCAGAGCCCTCCTGATGCTTCTTATCCTCCCAGCTCTCCTGGGGAATTTTTTTCCCGTCTTGATTTTGGTGGGATGCACACCCCCAGCAAGATGCAGCATCCCTGCCACCCACACATCCCTGCCACCCACTGCATCTCTCTCACTGCCACATCCCTGCTCTGCTGCAATCCCAAACTCATTTCCCCACTTCAGCTCCTGTTTTTTGTTTTGCCCCTATTTTTAAATAACCTTTCCCTTCATCTCCCGCCTCCTCCTCCCTCCGAGCTCTGGTTTGGGTTTTGGTGAGGTTTAGCAAAACAAACACGGTCAAACCACCCCCTCCTAATGTGTAAAATCCCTGGAAAAGCCACAACAGCTCCGCAGGGCGGCCGAGGGCTCGCACAAGGCACTGGCAGGCCCCTGAGCTTCTCAGCCAGCCCTGCGAGCAGAGCATGGCAGATGAAATCCATTCCATTTTCCCCCTCCCTTTTGATGTATTTTCCAGCAGGATATTCCTTGCACGCAGGTCCCTTTGCCCCAGGGGGTTGTTGCTGGGTGCTGAGCCCACCGAGATGATGCTAAATCAAGAAGGGATTGAACTGATGAGAAAACTCTCCAGGACAATGTGAAAAATGGCATTTTCCCTGCCAGACCCCCTCACTTTCCTCCTCTCCACATCCCAAAAATCCCAGCAGTGGTCAAATGATGCTCAAAAGCCACTTTAAAGATTCAGTTCTCTGCTCCCAGGGGGGATTTTCCCCTCCTCCATGAGCTGTTTTTGCACCTCTCCCACCCCAATACTCATTTACTCCACACCTAGAGGTTCCAAAGAAGCAGTCTGGGGGTTGGGGAACTGATTTTGGGGGTTTTAGGATGTTTGGGGTTTTTTTTGTAGGGCGTTTGGGGGTTTGAGGGTTCTGCTTTTGATGGTGAGAGCAGCACTTTCTCCCCACCCTGCCCAAGAATGTTTCTGCTGATATTAAACCCGACCCGGAGGCATTTGGAAGAAGCCGACTTCCTCGCCAAGAAAATGACCTCAGCCTTCTGCTTTGGAGCTTTTTTTTTTACCTTTTTAAAGCATTTTTCTCCCTCTCCTGCCTGCCAGGCAAGAGGCATTGCTGGGGCCTCACCCGTGTCCCTGGCACCACTGCCAGGCTGCATCCACAGTGCCAATCCTCCAATTCAGGGTGATTGTTGTAGGTTTTAACCTGAAAATTCTAATTTTAAGCTGTAAATTTCAGGTTTTTCCCCACGAAACCCCTCCCTGATACTGACAGGAGGATCAAGGGGCCAAACTTGCTGCAGAAACCCCCCTTGCACCATCCTCTGGGCACGTGATGACCTCCAAAACTCATTTTCCCGATGAAATAAAACAGGGAAAAAAGCTCAGACCAAGAGCTAATGTTGCCCACGATGTTTCTGGAATGGATTTTTGCAGGAGTTTCCTTAACAGACTCCTCTGCATTTTTGCTTTTATTAATGTGGCGGCATTCCCGAGGCTGCTGCGATGCTTCTGCAAGAGCTAAAACATCTCCTGAGTTAAAAATCCAACAAATCCAGCCCCTCAGGCACCTCCACAGTGGGAAATGCTAAGAAGAGAGGAGGGAAATGCTGGATTTGGGTGTCTTTAGATGGAATTGCTCCAGCTTTAGGGTTTTTTTCTCTAAATAAATGTTTCTGTCCTGGAGACACCGAGCTGATAGGGGCAGTTCAGAAAATAAAAATGCTTCTGGAATCCTATTGGATTTCCAGTCCCTGAAAAGCTGATGTTATTGGGAAGTTCTCTCATATGCCCCTAATAATCAGATGGGAAATGCTTCCACCATTCTTCTCTGCTTGAAGTGGTACATCACCATCCTGGAGCTTCATTGGTACCCCACATCTCCATCCTGAATCCATCTACATCCTGCATCCCACTCCTGCATCCTAGATTCTGCATTCCATTTATTCTATCCTAGAGCTGCACCCTCCAACTGCATCCTGCTTTTGCATCCCACACCCATTCCCTGGATCAGCATCCTGTGGCTGTCTCCTGCATCCCAAATCCTTCATCTGCACTGCCAGCCCTGCATCTGCACTCTTCACCCCACATCCTGCACCATGCATCCCGCTTCTCACACCCTGCAGCTGCATCCTGTGTCCCACATCTGCATCCCAATCCTGTATCTGTACCCCGTGCCCTGCATTCCACACCCTGCATCTGAACCTCCCATTCCACATCGTGCCCTACACATCCCACTCCTTGCATCCAGCATCTGCACCCTGCATCCCGATTCTTGCATGCCAAATTACATCCCAGATCCTGCATCTGCACCATGTCCTGCATGTGCAGCCTTCATCCCACATCCTCCATCTGCAGCTGCATCCAGCCCCCCCATACCTGCACCTTGCACCATCCCTTGTCCTGCGCCTACACCCCAAACTCTGCATTTGCATCCCACATCTCCATCCCACCCCCTGCATCCCACATCTCCATCCCACATCTCCATCCCATCTCCCACATCCACATCCCCATCTCGCTGCCTGGATCCCAGGGGCACCAACAACCCCTGACTGTCCAGCTGGCCTCACCAGTAACTCCCACTGCACTCAGGACCCTGGGTAAGTTCAGCCCAGGGTCCTTACTGGGGCATACTGGGCCATACTGGGCTGTGCCCCTATAGCTGCACCCTGGCTGTGTCTCATTGCCACCTCCCCCAACCACAGGACGAAAACTTAACTGCAATGAAAACCATTTGTGAGGCTGGACTGGTCCCATCCAGTCCTTCCTTCCCACTGCTCCCCAGTTCCATCCAGGCACTTCTCCAGAGCAGGTGTGATATGGTAGAGCTGCATTCCCAACCTGGCCTGCACACAGGGGAGTGGGGAGGTTTCCCATGCACAGGGGCTCTGCTCCCCTCCCCGGCACATCTGGCGGGCAGATGTGGCCAAATGGCCGGGATCTGCCTCCCAGATGGGGGACGAGCTGCAAAATGTCTGTATGGGCTTGGAAAGTGATAATTTTTTCCTTGGAAGTCTGCATTTCCTGGCTCATTGCACGCACTCCCCATCTCCAGGGGTGCTGCAGAATCCCTGTGCAGAGCTGGGGCTGTGCTGTGGTGCTCTGGAGCTGGAGCATCCCATGTCCTGCACCTCCATCCTATATCTGCACCCCAAATCCCACTTCTGCATTCCATGTCCTGCATCCACCTCCCATCTCCTGTGTCCTGTATCCCACATTCCTCTTCTGCAACCCATGCCCTGTACATCCTTCATCTGTATTTTATATTCCATGTCCCGCACCTGTCCTATAGCCCACCTCTGCATCCTAAGTTCTACTTCTGTACCCCACGTTCTGTATCTGCATCCCATATTCTGCATCTGCCCTGTCATCCCATGTCCTGTGTCCTGCATCCCACATCTGCAGCCCCTCTCCTGTGTCCTGCATCCACGACACATGTTCTGTGTCTGGAAAACTGCATCTGCCTCCTAAATCCTCCATCCTGCATCTGGGAACCTGTGTCTACACCCTACATTCTCTGTTTCTTAAATTCCTGTTTTTTTCCTAAATCCTGTGTCTGCATCCTGAATCCTGCATCCCACATCCTAAATGCTTCCACAGTTTTTCTTTAGGGAGCCCTCCATCTGGCACCCTGTGTCTGCATCCCAAATCCTGTCTCACATCTGCATCCTGAATCCTCCATCCTGTGTTCTGCATCTACATCCTAATCCTCGATCCCCCATCCTGCATCTGTGTCCTGAATCTTATGTCCTACACCCACATCCTAAATCCTTCATCCTGTGTTTATATCCTAAATCCCATGTCCCCATTTACATTCCAAATATTCCATTCCAGACCTGCATCCTGGCTTCTCCATTCTGTGTCCTGCATCAACATCCAATGTCCCCCACCTGCATCCTAAATCCTCTATCCTGTATTTACATCCCCAGTCCTTTGCCCCACATCTGCATTCTAAGTTCTCCATCCTGCATTCTGTACCTACATTGTGAATCCTCCATCCACCATCCTAAGTCCTATATCCCACATCTCCATTCTTAGTCCTGCATCCTAAATCCTACATCTCAAATCCCATGTTCCACATTTGCATCCCAGGTTCTCTGTCCTGCATCCTACACCTACACACTAAATCCTGTGTCCCCATCTAAATCCTAACTTGTCCATCCCCCATCCTACATCTATGTCCTAAATCCCATATTCCATATCTGCATTCTAAATCCTCCATCCTGTATCTACATCTGAAATCCTAAGTCTCCATGTACCTCCTAAATGCTCTATCCCACATTTACATCCTACGTCTTCTATCCCACAATTGCATCCTGGATCCTCCATCCTGTGTCTTGCATCTTTATCCTAAATCCTATGTCCAATATCTGCATCCCAAGTTCTCTGTTCCAGATCCTGTATCTACATCCCAAATCCTACATCCCACATCTACATCCTAAATCTTGTGTTCCGTGTCTGCATTCTGAAACCTGCACCTGTGTCCTAAATCCTACACCATCTACATCCTAAATTCTCTGCTGCATCCCATGTCTAAATCCTAAATACTGTCCTGCATCCTGAATCTACATCCTAAATCCTGCATCCACAGCCTAAATCCCAAGTCCCATATCTGCATCATAAATTCCGTTTCACATCCTGCATCTACATCCTAAACCCTCCATCCTGTGTCTACACCCCAAATCCTATGTCCCACATTTACATCCCAAATTCTGTCCCACAACCAACACCTAAATCCTAAATCCTCCATTCCCCATCCATGTCCTAAATCCTCCATCCCACCCCTGAACCCTGAATCCTTCATCCTGCATCCAGCACCGCATCCCTAACTCCGCATCCCAAACTCCGCTCCCAGGATGCTGCCAGGAGGCCGAGGGCTGGCAGACCCCCCTGTGCCCGCTGGAGTGCCATGAATTTGGGATGAGGCGGGGGCAGAAGCCCCGGCCGTGCTGTTGGTTTAAGGATTTGCCACGCTCCGGTGCCTCCGAGCGCGCCGGGTCCCCGGCGGGGCCGCACAAAGGGCGCTTTCAGGGCCCCGCTCAGCACAGCCCCCCCCCACCCGGCCACAGAGGAACACAAACCTTTTATCCCCCTCGAGTTTCCCCCACAGACCCCAAATGCAGAAAAGAATCCCCTCCACGGAGTTAAAAAACCAAAAGGACCCTAAAAATTGGGGTTGAAAATGATTCCCACGGGAATGGAGCCTGGTTAACGCACGAGACCGTGGTGGAGCAGCAGCAGTGTCCAGCCTCCCCTGAAGCATCCTGGGGAGGAGGGGACATGCCCGTGACCCCCTAAAACACCCCATTTACAGCAGGTAACAGGTGAAAAATTAATTTGTTTTGACAGAGAGACCCACTCATGCAACGAGTTGTGTCCAGCCTCATACCCCTCCACAACCCTCCCTTCCCGAGGCATTCCCAAAGATTTTCTTTTTTATGCCCTTAGAAATATAAATTCCTGGGGGGAATGAACCAGAAAACCCTGTATTCAGCCTAATTATCCCCCCTGGCCGCAATCTGTGATCTCTGGGACAATTAAAAGTGCTTAATCCCAGCTGAAAAGCAAACAAGGTCGGAGCGCAGCGTCTTCCTGCTTTCCCCTCGCCCGCTGCCGGGGTCTCGCTCCCCAGCTGCAATATAAATATGCAATTAAAAAATCGCTGCTAATTGCGTCCCCCAAGGGGGGTTCCCACTAGGGAAACAAAAAGGCTGGGGAAAGGGATATTAAAAAAAAAAAAATTAAGAAGGGGTAAACAAGTAAAAAATGCATTTTTTAGCCCAGTAATTAAACACTGATGCAGCTTTAGGGAGAAATTGTGGTGATACCTCAAGGTTTGCACCCTGGGGTGGGTTTTTTGGGGGGGATGCTCTTTTTTGGGGGGGATGGGGTTAATCCCTGGCTCTCCTCTCTCGCTCCAGCGCTAACAACCCCTGGCAGCTCTCAGGCTCGTTAGTCCTTCCGAAAAGCAATTAGAGAGGTTGGAAAATGAGGGCAGCGCTGCCCTGTGACAGGGCAGGAATGGGGGGCGGGGGGGTCAGCTCCCAGCCCTTGGGGCTGGTTTAGGGCTGCACGGCTCAGCAGAGATCCTGCAGTGGGGTTTATGCTGGCCCAGCAAAGCTGCGCCATCAGCAGGTTTCAGCGTGAACAACCCAGTGCAACCTCCCGCTTGCAGCAACCAGCCTCGCTTTGTGTCCCCAGGGCTTTATTGAACCTTCAAAACCTAAAACAGGTGGCCAGACACCCTCACAGCGTTTGGGTGCTGCTGCCAGAGCCCAGCCAGGAGGAAGAGGAGGAGGAGGTGGAGGAAGAGAAGGAAGAGGCAGAGAAGGGGTGTGAGGGCTCAGGTGCCAGGCAGCCAGACCTTCTGGGTGCTGATGATGTCGCTGAGCTTGGCCTTGATCTTCAGGAAATGCCTCTTGAACTCCAGGCCATCGCCCTGCGTGGGGAGACAGGGGTTTACATCCCCCTACACCCACCTGCACCCCTCCATCCCCTGGCACCCACCTCCCCTGGTCATACCCACCCTGCACTGTCCTGCACCCACTTTACGTGGTCCTTCCCCACTCTGCACCTGCTGTGTAGCCCCCACCACCCACCCTGACCCCTTGCACACCTTGGAGAGGCGAAAATCCACCAAAATCTTGCTCTCCATCTCCACCAGGTTCACCTTGAAGATGAGTTTGTTGTTCCTCCTGTCTGTGGTTGAGATGGTGACCTGAAAAGGAGGGGGTGCCTTGAAGTATTCACTGATGACCCAGCACAGGGGGTCCCAGCCCCAATTCCATCCCCTGACCCCCACCTGGTTGGTGCAGCTCATCTTCCAGCCGTATCCCATCTTCTCACACACCTCCTTCAGCGCGCGGTAAGAGCCGTTGGCGTCCAGCTTGGTGAAGAACCGCGTCATCCGCTTCACCAGCCGCTGCCACGGGCTCTGCCGCCCCAGAAAACCATTCCAAAGGTTATAAATCCCACCAAAAGGTCATAAATCCCACAGGTTCCAGCCCCAGCTCTGACACAGCCTGGCTTTCGGTGAGGAAATGTAGGAAAGCTGCACCCCCTGATGGCACAAGCCAACAACCGCATCCCAAACACCAGAAATGCTGCACAGCCACATCCCAAACAGCACAAAGTTGGCCCCTGGTATCATAAAAATGCTCTTTAATGAATGCAAAGTTGCACCCCAATGGTATAAATAGTGCAACGATGGACCCTGATATTGTAAATTGGATGCGAAGTTGCCTCCCAAATGCTGCAGAGCTGTACCCTGGAACTGGAAAGTTGCATTTTATTACTCAAAATACTGCAAAATCATGCCCCAAATACCACCAGGTTGCACCCCGAGATGACAAACCTTGCCCAATCGCATCCCAATGTTGCCAAACTGCTCCCTGATATTGTAAATCAGATGCGAAGCTGCTCCCCAAACACCGCAGAGCAGCCCCCAACCACTGCACAAAGTGCACCCTGATGCCATAAATGATGCATATTTGCACCCCAAATCTTGGGAGGTGGCACCCCGAGATGATAAAACTCACAGCTGCATTCCAGTGTTGTCAAGCTGCCCCCTGATTCCACATACAGCAAAGTTGCCCTTTAATGCGGTATTTATGATGTGAAGTTGCACCCCAATATTTTACACAGCACAGTGCTGCACCCCAATGCTGTAAATCAGATGTGAAACTGCCCCTCAAGTCCCTGGCAAAGTGACAATCTGACACTAAAAGTATTGCAAATTTGCACCCTGAATCCTGCACCTTACACCTTCAGGTGGTAAATACTCAACAGCCACAGCCCCAACAGTTGCTCCATACAACAAAATACAACAAAAGTTGCTTCTTAATCTTATATATCTAAGGCAAAGCTGTGCCCCAGTAGTATAAAAGGTGCAGCATTGGATCCTGATGTTGTAAACTGGATGAGACTCTGCCCCCCAAATGCTGCAGAGCTGCACCCGAAGATGATAAACCTCGCCCAGCCACAACTCAAACATTGCCAAGCTGCTCCCTGATGTTACAAATATGGCAAAGCTGCTCCTCATTGTCATATATATGATGCAAAGTTGCACCCCAATTTATGCAATGCAACGTTGGACCCCAGTGTTGTAAACTGGCCACGAAGCTGCTCCCAAAGACCCCAAGGCAATGGCAAAGTGCCACCCTGACACTAAAAATACTGAAAAGCTGTGCCCCAAATCCTGCAAACTCACACCCGAGGTGATAAATAACAAAAAGTTACACCTCCAATATTGCCAAGCTGCTTCCTGATATTCCCCATCAGGCAAAGCTGCACCCCAAGCAGCACAGAGCAGCCCCCAACCATTGCAAGGTGCACCCTGACACCATCGACCATGCCGAGCTGCATCCCAAACACTGCGAGGCAGCATCCCGATATTCCAAGTGGTGCCAGGTGCTCCCTGCAGCCCCTGACCTGCGAGGAGCCTGGGGTGCCCAGGAGTTGGCTGTTGACCAGCATGTGCTCGGGGCAGGCGGGCTGCGAGAAGCTGAAGCCCTGCACCAGCTGGTCGATGCTTCCCGCGCCACTCTCCCAAGGCATCCCGCCCGTGCCGGGCTCCGGCTGTGATGTGGAATAGCTTGCCTTGTCCTCACTGCAAGGCAAGGGGGGACACAAGGGTTAGGAGTGCTGGAGAGAGCCGGACGTGGGAACTGCATGCGATTTTGCAGGATCTGGGACGATCGCAGGGTTGTGCGGGATTTCCACCCGACCACCTCCTGGAGAAAATGTCGGGAAAGCCCCGAGGCGTGCAAGGAACTGCAAACCCGTGTGGAGGGAAGCAGAGGCTCACCCCAGTGCTCCCTTCACGGGTGAGAAGTCTGTATCGGATCGGATGTGCTTGGAGAAGCCTCCAGGGGAGTCGGTGACCCCCCCTGAGGAGAGCCGAGCCCGCTTGACATCTGCAAAGGGACAGGACACCAAATAACCCCCAAATCAGGGGGCACGAGCACGTTCCCGCACGGCCCCTTACCCTTTTTGAGGGGTCTGCTGTACCACCGGTCCTTCTGGATGTCAGGAATGGTGATCCTCGCTGTGGGGCTCTCCGTGAGGATCTTGTGCAGCAGCGCTGGGGGAGACAAGGGGGTGGAATACAGTATGGTATATGTGTATATTTGTGTCTATATATATGTATAGATTTAGGGAGCTGCTGAGTGCTGGGTGCTTACCCAAGGGAGCCGAATCGATCTTCTTCCAAGGTGGGAGGTAGGTTTTCTTCTCCTTCCAGTCACTGTATTCCTGGCAGCTGTCGCTGGGCTGGTCCCAGGGCAGCTCTGCCGGGAGATCCCACTGCTGTCACCCCCCGGTGCCACAACCCCCCCAGGCACACATGTGGCACTGTGGGGATGTGGTGTGCTGGGTGACCCCACCGTGCCACGTATCCTGTGTGCTCCCCCATGCATCCCAAACCTCCCTGTGCATCCCACGGTTTCTCACACACATTCCATACCTTTCTATGCATCCCATACCTCCCCTCTGCCTCTCCTCATCACCCCTCTTACACATCACACGTATTCCCCTTCTCCAGCCCTCTACTCCTTCCATACATCCCTATGGATATACCAGACATCCCTCTCCATGCATTTCACATCTCCCTGATGGATCCCACACCTTCCATCTCTGTGTTTCACACATCCCCCCCATACACTCCATACATCCCTCCCATCTCATGTGGGCTCCTTCCCCATCCCACACATCCCCCGGTGCACTCCATGCACTTCCCCTCACACAGTTCATCCATACACCCCTTCTGCATTCCATATGTACACCGCTGTACATTCCACAAACACTCCTCCGTGTCCTCTGCACCACTCCTGCATTTCCCCCACATCCCCAGAACACGTCACATTCATTCCATCCATTCCTAGAGGCATTCCCATGTTCCCACCTCCACTGGCCGTGTATCACCCCTTGTGAATTCTGTACATCCCAATATTCCCACCTCCAGCCAGCATGGCTGTCAGCACCAGCTCACCCCACGTGAATTCCATGAATCCCAACATTCCCACCTCCAGCCAGCATGGCCGTCAGCACCAGCTCACCCCACGTGAATTCCATGAATCCCAGCATTCCCACCTCCAGCCAGCATGGCTGTCAGCACCAGCTCACCCCACGTGAATTCCATGAATCCCAGCATTCCCACCTCCAGCCAGCATGGCTGTCAGCACCACCCCGCAGGCCCAGACGTCGACGGGCTCGGCGCGGAACTCGGGGCGCCGCAGCAGCTCGGGGGCCACGTAGGGCAGGGTCCCACACATCTTGTTCAGCAGCCGCTCCCGCCCGTTGTGCCGGAACACCGTGGCCAGGCCGAAATCCGAGATCTTCAGGTTGTCTGGGCCCAAAGAAAAGCAAAAAGCCAAGTTAAAACTTTAAATCGAAAGTCAAAATTAACCCACCCTCCAACGAAATTAGTTCGAAGCACAAATTCAAATAGAAATCAAAACGTAAGTAAAATTTTAATTATAAATTCAAATTTAAAATTTCGGTTTAAAAATCTGAATTGGAAATAAGTTTAATATAAAAACTCAAGTTAAGATTCTGAAGTTCTAAGTTTAAAAGTTGAACTTAAAATTTGAATTAAAATACAAATAAAATTAAAAGAAGAAATTCAAATTAGAATGCAAATTCAAATAAAAGCTTATATTAAGACATTAAGCAAAAAAAATTGTAAAAAACTTTAAATTAAAAATGCAAAGTAAAATTTAAATTCAGAATAAAATGAAGCCCCTACATTAAAAATTCAAATGCAAAATATAAGCATTCAGATTAAAGCTTAAATTAAACGCTCAAATAAAAAACACAAATTAAGAAATGAAAACTTAATGGAGGTTGGAGAAGGACACGCTTGGTCCCACCTCGCTCGTCCAGCAGCAGGTTCTCTGGCTTCAGGTCGCGGTGGGTGATGCCAATGCTGTGCAGATACACCTGTGGAGGGGAAGGGTCAGTGCCACATGGGAACCATGGCAAGGGTCAGAGGGTCAGTGCCATGTGGGAACCATGGCAAGGGTCAGAGGGTCAGTGCCATGTGGGAACCATGGCAAGGGTCAGAGGGTCAGTGCCATGTGGGAACCATGGCAAGGGTCAGAGGGTCAGTGCCATGTGGGAACCATGGCAAGGGTCAGAGGGTCAGTGCCATGTGGGAACCATGGCAAGGGTCAGAGGGTCAGTGCCATGTGGGAACCATGGCAAGGGTCAGAGGGTCAGTGCCATGTGGGAACCATGGCAAGGGTCAGAGGGTCAGTGCCATGTGGGAACCATGGCAAGGGTCAGAGGGTCAGTGCCATGTGGGAACCATGGCAAGGGTCAGAGGGTCAGTGCCATGTGGGAACCATGGCAAGGGTCAGAGGGTCAGTGCCATGTGGGAACCATGGCAAGGGTCAGAGGGTCAGTGCCATGTGGGAACCATGGCAAGGGTCAGAGGGTCAGTGCCATGTGGGAACCATGGCAAGGGTCAGAGGGTCAGTGCCATGTGGGAACCATGGCAAGGGTCAGAGGGTCAGTGCCAGGTGGGAATCATGGCAAGGGTCAGAGGGTCAGTGCCAGGTGGGAATCATGGCAAGGATCAGAGCCGTGTGGGAATCATGGCAAGGATCAGAGGGTCAGTGCCATGTGGGAATCATGGCAAGGATCAGAGGGTCAGTGCCAGGTGGGAATCATGGCAAGGATCAGAGCCGTGTGGGAATCATGGCAAGGATCAGAGGATCAGTGCCATGTGGGAATCATGGCAAGGATCAGAGGGTCAGTGCCAGGTGGGAATCATGGCAAGGATCAGAGCCGTGTGGGAATCATGGCAAGGATCAGAGGATCAGTGCCATGTGGGAATCATGGCAAGGATCAGAGGGTCAGTGCCAGGTGGGAATCATGGCAAGGATCAGAGCCGTGTGGGAATCATGGCAAGGATCAGAGGATCAGTGCCATGTGGGAATCATGGCAAGGATCAGAGGGTCAGTGCCAGGTGGGAATCATGGCAAGGATCAGAGCCGTGTGGGAATCATGGCAAGGATCAGAGGATCAGTGCCATGTGGGAATCATGGCAAGGATCAGAGGGTCAGTGCCAGGTGGGAATCATGGCAAGGATCAGAGCCGTGTGGGAATCATGGCAAGGATCAGAGGATCAGTGCCATGTGGGAATCATGGCAAGGATCAGAGGGTCAGTGCCAGGTGGGAATCATGGCAAGGATCAGAGCCGTGTGGGAATCATGGCAAGGATCAGAGGATCAGTGCCATGTGGGAATCATGGCAAGGATCAGAGGGTCAGTGCCAGGTGGGAATCATGGCAAGGATCAGAGCCGTGTGGGAATCATGGCAAGGATCAGAGGATCAGTGCCATGTGGGAATCATGGCAAGGATCAGAGGGTCAGTGCCAGGTGGGAATCATGGCAAGGATCAGAGCTCTGTGGGAATCATGGCAAGGATCAGAGGGTCAGTGCCATGTGAGAATCATGGCAAGGATCAGAGCTCTGTGGGAATCATGGCAAGCGTCAGAGGGTCAGTGCCATGTGGAAATCATGGCAAGGGTCAGAGCCGTGTGGGAATCATGGCAAGCAAGGATCAGAGGGTCAGTGCCATGTGGGAATCACGGCAAGGATCAGAGGGTCAGTGCCATGTGGGAATCATGGCAAGGGTCAGAGCCATGCGGGAATCACCACTGGCACCACTGGCACCAGCGCCATCGCCACCCCCGGCACTCACCACGCCGGCAATCAGCTGCTGGAAGAACCGCTGCGCCTCCGGCTCTGGCATCCCGACATCTGGCTCTGCACGTGGGGAGGAAGAATGGGAAGAGCAGTCCTCAGCCGTGTGGGGATGACAATTTAGGATGCCCCATCGCCCCTAAATCCCCGGGTACCCCCGTGCCGCACCGATGCGGTCGAAGAGCTCTCCGCCGCGGCAGTATTCCAGGAACAGGTACTGCGTGGCCCCCTCCCGCCGGTGCCCGTAGAACCGGACGACGTTCTCGTGGCTCAGCATCTTGTTGATGCAGATTTCCTTCTTGATGTTCTCCGGGCACTCGGCTGCGCGCTTCATGTCCACGATTTTCACGGCCACGGCCTCCTCAGTGCGGCGGTTCACGGCCAACTGCACCCTGCGGTGGGCTGGGGTCAGTGGGGGCACGGAGGGCATGAAACAGGCAGGGAGTGGGCACGGGAACGGGCATGGGAATGCTTCCCCCAGAGACAGGCAGCAGGCAGGGAATGGGCAGCAAACGCTGCCCCTGGAGACAGGGAGCAGGCGGGAACAGGCAGGGAATGCAGGCACAGGCAGGTGCACGATGGGCACACGGGTGCGAGGGAGTGTGATGGGCAAGCAGTGGGCACACAGAGGACATGCAACGCCCGCAGAGTGGGCAAACAGTGGGCATGTAATAGGCGAGCAGTGCGGATTGGGCAAGCTGTGGGCACACACATGGCACGTGATGGCCAAGAGGCGAGCAAACAGTGGGCACGCAGTGGCCGTGCAGGACCACGCAAGAACAAGCAGCGGGTGTGCAAACGGCACACGCGGGGGGCAGGGGGGACAGCGGCCGCGCAAGGAGCAGGGCAGGGCAGGGGCGTGCAAGGGGCGGACCCGGCCG
>VXAX01006471.1:257842-275045 GCA_013399835.1 Leptocoma aspasia
CGGCCCCGCCGCCTTCCCCCGCCAGGGCCGGGAGCCCCGCCCCGCCCTGCGCGCGCAGGGCCCAGGCCACGCCCTCATGGAATCCCGCGCCCAGGACAGGCCACGCCCCCCGCCCCGCCCCCACCTTTATTTCCGTTCCAATCGATTAAAAGCAGTCAAACGGCCCCAAAGCCCCTCTGACAGAGTTCGGGGAAAAACCCACCAAATTTATTTTTATTTATTTGCATTCTTCGCAATTCCTGGTCAATCAGCCCCGGTGAGAGCCGCAATTCCTGATTTGGCGACGGCTCCGTGTGTATATAAAAATCACTCCCGGCAGGATGGGGCGGGGAGGGTCCTCCCGCCGCTGCCTGCGCTTACAAACGGTACAAAACAAACCCGAAACAGCCCCCCTCGAAACCCCACCGAACCCCGCAATCTCTGCTGCACAGGCCAAGGCTGGGTCAGTGCGGTGTCTGGTGCGGCCGGCGCCGGCTCCTCTACGTCCTCGACAACCCACGGTTGTCCAAATCTTTCACCTGGGCAGTAAAAGGTTCATTAGGTAGAATTCCACAGTTTCTTTCCCAAACGGGGCGGGTCTGGGCTCGCTCTGGTGCCATACCTTGTATATTCGGACCAGCCAGTGCTCTGTGGTGTACGCCTCCTCCAGCACGTCCAGCTCAAAGTCCTTGTTGCCGATTTCGGCGTTCCTCACCCGGTCGTAGCCTGGCGGTCGCTCTAGGAGAGGGCAGAGGACAGGCAGTGCTGCTGCATCGCGCCCCAGAGATGTCAGGGGGCAGTGGGACCCCCCAGAAGCAGTGTCACACCCCAGGGGTGACTCAGGGACTCACTGGCCTCAGTGTAGACCTGGCCGAAGCGGTAGTAGCACATCTTGTACATGAGGCAGTTGAGCAGCACCGGGGAGCCCTCGCGGTCCACTCGGAACTCCCCGGTGGGGGTGTAATAGTCGTGCTCCTTGATGTGGCGCCCCGTGTCCGTGCTGCCCCCGATCCGCACCATCCACAGGAACTTGTTGATGTCTGGAAGGCAGAGAGTTGGGGGGCAAAGAATGAGGGCTTGAGTTGATTTGGGGGGCCAAGAGCAAAGGGTTGAATTGGGGTGAAAGAACAAGAAGTTGGGATGAGGTAAAAGAATGAGTCAAGTTGAGCTTGGGAGCCAGGAGGGAGAGTTGAGCTGATGTGGGGGGCCAAAAGCAAGGCTGAGTTGAGGGAGAGCTCCAAAGGCACGTGCAGCTCCAGAGAGGAGCATTCTGGCCCCATTTTCAGTCCACAGCCCCAGGTGGAGGTGGGACTCTATCACCAGCACCCCTGGCTGGGTCTGACTCGGCTCACAGCGGGCTCTTACCATCCGATGAGTAGCCGGTGAGGCCGCCAAAGATGACCAGCACGTAGCTGACGTCCAGCTCCCTCATGATCTCGTAGGCTTTTTCCTCCGTTGATGCCATGGCCTAGGGCAGACGTGGTGTCAGCCAGTGCTGACGTGGTGCCCAGAAAGGCTGGCCAAGGCAGCGGGGGAGGGAGGGACCCACCTGGCCGACACGGGAGATGTGCGTGTTGTTCCAGGTGTTGTTGTCCACCAGGATTGTCCGGTTGGCCATGGCAGTGATCTGGTACCCGTAGTCCCACCAGGACATCACCTTGGCGTCCTGCACCAAACACAGGCCGTGCATCAGTGCCTCAGTGGGCAATGTCAGGTGCCCAAGGCCCCAAACCCCCGTACCTCTGGCGTGTTGTGCCGCAGCCAGTAATAAGCTTCTCGGAAGTCATCGAAGATGATCCTGCTGCCATCCCCGCCACGGGCAGAGAGAACGATGGAGGGGGAGGAATAGGCCTCGCTGGTCACCCAGGTGGAGTGGAAGGTGTAGGTGATCAGGAAGAACGCCATGACCAGGATCATGCCACTGGCAACCTGTGGGAACAACCCAGGGTCTCAGCACTGGAGGGACAGCGCTGTCAGCCTCCCGCACTCAGCCCATCAGGACCAGGCGTCTTCCCGAGCCGGCCTGGTGCTCACCTCATTTTTAATGGGGTAGGTGGAGTCTTGCTGCTTTTTGCTCTTCTTGTCTGGCCGGCTGATATCCAGGTTCTTCATGTAGGTGGACAACACCTGAGAGACCCCGATGCCAGACAGGATGCACATCACTGGAGCAAGCACCAGCATGAGACGCACCTACGGCAACACCAGAACTGTCGGAGAAGGAATCCAGGAGAAATCCAAGAGAAGAGAGAATTGGATGCCATTCTTAATCCAGCACCTCAAATTCAGTGGATATATCAGTCTAGGGATAAACCTGTGGCTGTCTTTTTTAGTGGGGAGCTGCCACCATCTCAGGCACCCCCGAGGGAAATTTCAAAATTGGCCCACATGGGAAATTGAGGTCACTTCAGCAATCTTAGGTGGAAGCAAGGACTGGTAGCTGCCTCCTCACCAGAACTCTACCACATTTAGTGTTCAGGATGCCACAGGAAGCGTGGAAATGGACTCATCAGCAACTGTTTGTCACCAGCCCCTGCTTGAAAACCCAGAGAATTTGTTTGAGATTGCACTGGGAGCTTGGTTCTGGGAGACCAGGAACACTGACCAGGTGGTGCTGGCCCCAGGGACACGAATAACACCCAAACCACTGAGTTTTGGAACTTCACCTTCCCTCACTGCAGAGAGGGGCGAAACAAAACCACAGTTATGGAAGGGAGAAAAGCCCTCAGGGTGAAAGAATCCCCACTAAGTTCAGAAAAACAAATTAAATCGTTATGAGCACTGGGTGGCAGTCCTGGCACCCACAGCCCTCACCATGACAGCTGAGAAGTACATGCTGGTCACACCATACATGATGATGAAGATACGGGCATCCGAGAGGTTGCTGAAGCAGTAGTAGAGACCAACTGTAAGGGGGGAGAAAAAGGGGTCAGGTTCAGCTCAGAGATGAAATAAAACCAGACACAGAGGGACACAGAGGGACACAGGAGGCTCGGCATAGCCAGAAGAGGCAGGAAAACCTTCTGGTGACTAACTTAGGGTCTGGCAACTCACCTGGGAACATGAAAACAAGGAGCTGCAGGTCGAAGTAGTAGGAGGACCAAGTGGTGGGCTGGTGCTCAGAGACGGAGGCGATGATGGGGATGTTGTTCTTGGCGTAGGAAGGGTCCAGCAGGGAATAGAAACGCCCCGTCCATGGGGAGATTTTCCCTAGGAAAGTGGAGAAAACAAATCCTCTTTGGATCCAGCAGAGTAACGGGCAATGTTGACATGCACTCTCCCAGTGAAGCACATGTGAGGCTGAATGAGCGATCCCAGACCTCGTTTAGAATCTCTGTTACTGAAACCTGCCATTTTAGAAAGGAAATACGATGCAATTTTACTCTAATAAACTCCTCCCTGCCCAACCTCTACTTTTAGCATCTCTTTGCTACTACAGAGCAACAATCAGTATCTGCAGCACCAGTCTGGTGTCCCCACAGTCTCGGCCCCTCCCATCTTACAGCTGCTGCTTAAACATTCCTTGCTAACACACAAATCTGGGCAGGTCCCAACCTCCCCCTTTGAGGGGACTCACAGGCACTGGCACCACAGTAACAGAGAGTTAGGATGGACAAATTCCATGTCTTTGGAAACAAGGAAAGAGGGTGAAACACCCTTGTAATGGCCACAGCCTCGGGCTACCTGTGAGCATCAGCATAGCCCCGACGGAGAGGAGGACGAAGCCGACCAGGGAAATGACACTCCTGAAGAGGATTTCGAACTGCTGTGGGTTCAGCTTGCTCCGGAGGTAGTCCACAAAGGCATGGATCTGGCACAAGCCGAAGACTCCAAGGGCAGCCATGTGCTCCGAGGAGAGGACAGGCTGGGAGTGGGGCAGAGCGTGGTCAGATACAGAGATCATCAGGAGCCGTTACTAGCTTTTTTCACAAATCACTGTTTGGCACAATCTCTGCCAGTCACAGGAAAATGTTCAAACGTTCCCTCCCTGTGATTGGCACAGCTGGCATCAGTGCTTTTCCTACATCTGCTTTGATTCTGGTAAGAATCCATCTGGAAAATTAAGCAGATTCTCTTGAAAACTTGAGCGGGGCAAGCCTGTTTCCTGCCACACGAAGACACACATGGCATGAGTGTTCCTTTCACCAAAACAAAAAATATTTTTATGAAAGACAACCAGTGCTGGGAAGGTTATTAGGAACTTTGAAAGACATCCAGCACAGTCAAAGGCTCATTTTGCCAAAGGTTGCAAGGAATCAGCATAATGGAAGCTGGAACAAGGAGTCAGCACCACTTATAACCTCAGTGATGAAGAGAAGAAGTGAAACCAGGTGTCAGCATGCTGGTGTTCTCTTAGAGCCCATCCCCGAGTCTGCAAACCCTCCTGGTGCCCACCTGGAAGCCAACAAATGAGATCTGCATGGAGAGGATGGTCCCCAAGCAGTAGACTGTGCAATAGGCTACGTAGATCCTGTGGGAGAAGCGCCCGGTGAGCATCAGCACCAGGACGTGCAGGGGGATGAGGTTGATCAGGAAGACGTAGCCACCCCACGAGGACACCTGCCAGGACACAAACCAGACACACACCCACAAGTTCCAGGACTGAACAGCTGCAGAGCTGAGGTGAAACACAGAGGTTTAGCTTTCTTGGGATCACAGGCAGGATTTTCACACAGTAGCAATACCAGGTGAGATCTGCTCTATCTTAGGGCATCCTCCACACCCCAGCTGCCAGAAACAAGGATTTTTCAACACTACTAAGAATACCTCACACAAAACCCACAAGTATTGGGAAGAAAGGACCCATTCCATTTCCACTTCCATAGAGGTTCTAGCTCTCTGGACACACCGACACAGGAACAGCATACCATGTCTTCCTGGTGAGTGCATCCAGAGGGATCTCAGAGTCAGGTTTACCCCAGAGCTGGGAGAAGGGACACTCACCATGTAGAAATAGGCGAGGGCACACATGGCTGCCCAATAGATGGAGCCAGTTTTGACAGCCTTGATCCACATGTAGTAGGTCAAGAGCATGCAGAATATGGCGATACCTGCGGAAGGAGCCAGAGCCATTAATGTCATCCCCGAGGCATGGCAGACAACTCAAGCCATTAAAAACAGACTTGTAAATGCTTCTGCTGCTCCATCACACCAAGAGCCAGGTCTGGGAAAAGCATTTGATATCCGGTTTCTAGACCAAAACGCTGCGGAGTTTGTGTCTAAGAGCTCACGTGGCTTCTTCCAGCCACACCAGCTGGAAGAACTCCTACACAGCCCCCAAAAGCCCAGCTACAGCAAAGGAACCTGGATCCTCCTCTGCCCCAGGCACTGGCAGTGAGATTGCTGCCCTTGACAGTCCCAACGTCACTGCTGGAACAGGAATAAAAGCACAGAGGAACCACTCAGCAGCTCCAGTTCCAGGCAGAGTTTGGGGAGGTGACAAAACCCTTTCTGACTGGCAAACTAAGATACTGGAGTAAACTCGCTGCCAGAGTTGGGAAACATTCCCT
Organism: Leptocoma aspasia; assembly: GCA_013399835.1. Lineage (NCBI taxonomy): Eukaryota > Metazoa > Chordata > Aves > Passeriformes > Nectariniidae > Leptocoma > Leptocoma aspasia. The sequence continues at coordinate 263,329 of VXAX01006471.1, forward strand.
CTACTCCATGGCATGGCCAAGAACCACCTCTGATCTCTGATGGGTCGGGTTTGTGCAGCACAAACCCAGCAGGGATCACCAGGGAAGGACAGAGCCTCTATTGGGCCCTGCACCCAACAGTCCTTAAAGGTCTCCCCGAGGGTCACAAACTCACCTTCATTATCATAGGAGCCTGCAACGGATCGAGAGATGTATCCAGGAACAACAGCGATCATGGCAGCAGCAAGGAGTCCTGCCCCTGCATCCTGGGAAAAACAGCCAGGGAAAAGACATCGGGTTTAGGGATTTTATTACTCAAAGGAATAAAAATTGCACATGGAAACAAAGCTTTCAGACAGATCTCCAACTACCCAGAAGGTCGGGGTTTTGAGGAGTGTGGCGGTCACCTCCAAACCTCTGACCCAGCTGCTCTCCCAAATGGCAAACAGCTGCTGCTCCTGCAAAGCCAAAGCCTGTGGGGCACACCCCGCTGGCCCCTGTACCTTGAGCTCTTTGGTCAGGTGGTAAGTGACGATGGTGGTGAAGGAGGAGAAGAGGGGAGCCAGGAACACGCAGACATTCCGGATGTCGATGGTGATGTGGAAGAAGTGCAGCACGTGGTAAATTGCTGCTGATGTGATCATCAGGCCTGGGGATGGAAATGACACTGTTATCAGGCTGCTCCAAAGACTCACCAGGAAGGAGCTGCTGCCAAGGATGCTCCAAGGTGCTCTCTGTTCCAGGTGGCACTCATGGATGCAATTCCCACCCCTCTCCTGATTTTCCCTGTCACCATGTGCATTTCAGCTTGGCAAAAGCTTTACCTGGGTAAATGGTTCCCCCAATGATCCTGCCCAGGGGGTACCACGCTCGGTCATCAAACCAGTTGTGGAATTTGTAGAAGCCCTCCTCAGCCAGGAAGCGGGTGGTGCGGTAGTTGAAGTACCTGTAAGGGTGACAGGGTGTGACAGCTCTGTGGGGGCTGCTCCTGTGTGCTCCTATCACAGAAAACTGGACCAGTTTCCCTTGACTGCCCCAAACCTCAGCTGCAAAGGTTCATTCTGCCTCCCAGTGGGCCTAACAGTGTGTTTACAAAGGTGACAGTGTTCCTCGGGACTGATTCAATCAGCAACAAGCTTGGGACAGTGACACAAATTGTGCTGGGAGCTCTCTCTGCTGCTGTGCCCAGGTCAGGAATAACCACCTCCCAGGAGAAAAGCAATGGCAGGTGTTTTTGGATCTGGGTTGTAGGAAGAGCCCTGGGTTTCAAGTGAATTTGGGTGTGGAAGAGAAAAACCAAGCTGTACTGAAACATGTCCTCCAAATCCCACATCCTTAATGGGAATTACTGTGAGTCTGGCACCATCCATGTGCTCCAGAAGAGAAAAAGCCCAACAGGCCCCCCAGGAAATGAGAAGAAGACACTTACGGGTCAAATTCATGGATGACACTTTCAAATCTTAAGACAGAAAAAAGTCTTGTGGAGAAAGCTGCAAACACAGAGGAGGGGCAGAGTGAACACACAGAGCTCACGGGTTAGCCTCGGTTTTCCTGCACCAGGAGCCATCCCTGGGGGCACAGACTTACACAGGACAGCTGCCATGGACAGGATGAGGAGCTTGAGCAGCGTGTCCTGCTTCTCATAGGAGAGCCGGAGGAACCCCAACTTGGTCATTTTCACACCAAATGCAGGGCCTGAGGATCCCTGAACACCTGGACACAATCAGGAAGATATCATAGAGCAACTCAGACCACGCTGTCCTCAAAGCCTATATGAGCCTTTGTACTTTAAATCCCCCACTGTGGCCCAGCTTTCACCCCTGCCAGGTGCTTGTGCCTCCCCCCACAAACCCCTCACCTCCTCTCCTGAGCTGTCACCCCAAATCCTGGCTGGTTTTCCTTCCTTTACAGAGCCCAGAGCTTTTCCAGGGCAGAGGACACGCCTCTTTCTCTGTGCACAGAACAAAAGCCCCAGTGTAAACTAGAGCAAAACCCCTGCCTTCCTTCTGGATGCTCTCTGCAGTTTAACCATCACCTGTAAGCAACGCATAAAAAATATAATCCATGGAGAATGCAAGAAATGGGTGCTTTTCCTCACACACAGGAGATCTGAATGGCTCCTAGTTACTCCCAGTTTGGATTACTTATGTCAAATAAATATATCCCAGTAGTTTGTTAATGCAGACCAGGAAAGTAAATCAGTTTTGCTCACATCAGACAATGTGGCTGTTTAATTCAACCTCTCTGAGGGGAGGAAAAGCCACAGAAATCCTGGGGTTGCACATCAAGGAAATGAAACTCTTACTGAAGAATCACGGCTTTAACATCCTTCTACCTTGAAAACACTCAGATTTCTTCAAATCCTTTCTTGCCCAATCAGTCAGGAAAACTCCTCCCGCTTCTCCGGACAAGCTCAGTCCCAGCACGGGTGCGTAAATGTGCAGGTCTCCGAGCTACAACATCAGGGAGAAGGCAGTGGGACAAGCTGAGATTTAAAATCCAAACAAACTGGGCCTGGCAAAGCCTTCCTGTGCCCATAAGTGATTCCGACTGGCACACGCTGGGCACTGCCAGATACAGAAACACCATGTGGTGGTTGTTTCCTGGATCCCTTGGGATAATGGAGCCCAGTGCAGATGCCTCCGAGCACGAGTGGCTGTGCCCTGGGGTGCCCCGATGTCCTCGGGGGGGACTCTTCACCCCCCAGTGACACAGAGCGCTCCCGACCCCCCGTGCTGCCCGCCACGCCCCCCGGGCACCCTCGGGCTCCAGCCCCCGCTCAGCCCCCGGCTCTCAGCCCACACGCCCGGGGATCCCTCAGCCCCCCGGGCTCCCTCTCCCCACACGCCCGGGCAGCCTCCAAGGCCCGGGCACCCCATCACCGCTCAGGTCCCTCGCTCCGCAGACCCCACAGCCCGGGCACCCCTCCACCTGCAGGCCCGAGCACCCCCAGCTGCCCCGGCCCCGCTCGGGTTCGGGTCCCGGTCCCGGTCCCGNGCCGCCGCCGCCAGCCCGCGCCCCGCCCCCGCCCGCTTCCCATTGGCCGTCGCGCACGCCACTCCAAGCACAGCCGCGCTCATTGGCCGAAACTTCGACCACTCAATGGGGTGCGGGGCGGTGCGTGAGGCGCACGGCACCTCCCGATTGGCGGAGCGGGAGGTGGGCGGAGCCGGCGGGCAACGAGCCGTGACGTGTCCGTCCGGGTTGGCGGGGCCGGTCGGGTCACGTGGGTCACGTGGGCGGAGGCGGAAGCGCGCCGGTCTGGCCACGTGGGCGGCGGAACCACTGCGGGGCGCGGGGGGAGCCCGGCCCGGGAACCGCGCCCGGAGTAACGACAACGGCAGGCGCAGAACGGCTGAGAATCGTGGTTTCTCCGTTTAATGTTTCAGTGTGAAAATACTAGAGAAAAGTTGATAAACCGGCCCGAAATATCCAAAGGGGTTTGAACGTCACCGGTTCCTTCCCCGACCCGACAGAAACGGTACATGCACGGGAGGGGGACGCTGTGCTCGACGGCAGCGGGAGCTCCCGGAAATGCCCGCCCCCCTCCCACGACCTGAGTTAGGGGAGATGGAGGGAGCGGGAAGGAGGACGAGGGGCAGGGGGACACGGGGAGACACGGGAGGGACACAACGGCAAAACGGGTGGGTGACAGGGTTCCGACCCACTGGCCCGAGGCGGGGAGATGGCACGGGAAAGGCGTACAAAAGAGTCCACTATAAAACAACCACAGGGCACAACCCGGCTCCTGGAAACTCACAAAGGTGTTAAAAACCCAGGTTTTTTCCCCCAAAAAATTTCCAGGGGGACGACGCAGAACTGACAGTGACACGTTGTCAGGCTGAGTCCTGCCCGTCCCTGGACATCGGGGGTGCAGAGAAGCCCGTGGGTGTCCCCCCTCCCCGGGGTCTGGGGGCAGCTCAGTGCCCCGCAGCAGCCGCGTGTTTGGCAGGAGAGGGCGAAGAGGAGGAGGAGGAGGAGGAGGAGGGGGAGGAGGAAGCACCGCTCAGGGCGGACTGAAGGTAAACGGTCTTGTGAAAGAGTCTGTTGCTGAGGAAAACCACCAAGGAGAAGAGACGGAGCTGGAAGTGGCTGAAAGGGAAGAGAGTCCATCAGCTCCCGATGCCAGGAACGCCCCCCAGGGTTTGGGAGGCTGGGCTGTTGGACAAGGATCAGCGGGTGGCAGTGAAGGATACTCACTAGGTTTTGCCGGGGGTCCTGGCTTCGTTGGCGCTGATGATGAAGAGAGGGAAAAGGATGGAAAAGAGGCAACCACTGCAAGGGAAAAATACAATACAATAAAATAAGAGGCATTCGGTGTGTGTCAGGAGGAGGAGGGGCCAGAGTGGCTTTCCCACCTGATGATGTAAGAGGACTGCATGGCTGTGAGAAATGCCAGTGGCAAGCCGAAGCCAAAGTAGTAGGGCCAGTTCCTCTCGATGTTGGACAACCGTTGGTGCATTTCGATTCCTGCCAAGAGGAAAATCCCATGGAAATGATCCCATGGGGAGGAGACAGCCTCACTACAGAAACAACAGAACCATTTAGGCTGGAAGAGACCTCCAATCACCTCCTTTGACCAATCCCCACCTTGTCAATAGACCAGACCACTGAGTGCCACATCCAGTCATGTCCTGAACAGCTCCAGGGATGGGACTACACCACCTCCCTGGGCAGCTCCTTCCAATGCCTGACCACCCTTTCAGTGAAGAAATTCATCCTGATGTCCAGCCTGAACCTCCCTGGCACAGCTTGAAGCCATGTCCTCTCATCCTGTCACTTTTTATGTGGGAGCAGAGCCTGACCCCCACCTGGGTGCCCCCNTAGACCAGACCACTGAGTGCCACATCCAGTCATGTCCTGAACAGCTCCAGGGATGGGACTACACCACCTCCCTGGGCAGCTCCTTCCAATGCCTGACCACCCTTTCAGTGAAGAAATTCATCCTGATGTCCAGCCTGAACCTCCCTGGCACAGCTTGAAGCCATGTCCTCTCATCCTGTCACTTTTTATGTGGGAGCAGAGCCTGACCCCCACCTGGGTGCCCCCCTCCTGTCAGGGAGTTTTGCAGAGCCAGAAGGTTCCCCCTGAACCTCCTTTTCTCCAGGATGAGCTCCCCCAGCTGCTCCTGACTGTTCCCCAGCTCTGTACCCATCTCTGGATGTGCTCCAGCCCCTCCATGTCCTTCTTGTCGTGAGGGGCCCAGAACTGGCCACAGCACTTGAGGCCTCACCAGTGCCCAGCACAGGGAGATGGGCAATGCCCCGGAGCTGTGCCCACACTGGGGCTGGGACAGGCCAGGTATCACTGCCCTTCTTACCACCTGAGCACTCTCCTGGCCCACATTTACCCTTCATTCCATACAAAAACGGATGGAAGATCAGCCTCTGACACCCCAGCTGGATGCTCCTTCAGTAGAGAAAGGCTCAATCCAGGTAAATTCCCCCTTGCCATGCAGGGAGCCTCCTTCACCTTTGTTGAACCAGCGGTACTCGAAGCAGTAGAGCGAGTAGAGCAGCGACATGTGCAGGAGGCTGATCAGCTGCCCCACGAGGTCGATGGGGAACAGGCTCACGATCATTCCCTGGGATAGGAAAGGAGAGGATTGAGAGAGGGATGCTCAGGATTTGGGGGAGGGCAGCACTTGAGCTGGTGGGGTGGCTCTTGTCTGACCTGGATGAGGAAAAGGGCCTGCAGCAGGAGGTTGAACAACATGTCAGCGATGATTTTGCTGACGCTGGGGAAGGGGTGAGGCTTCCTGCCCGACACTTCGAACGCCAGATCCGCGATGTCCTGCCAGCAGAGACAGGGGCTTGAGGCAAATGCAGCTCCAGAGCAATGGAGGCTTCAGGGAAATTAAACCAGGATGATGCTCCTGAGCTGCTTTCACCCACCAGGAATATGCCCAGAGCCTGTTTTGGGGTGGGATTTCATCCTGTGCCCCCACACCACCTGATCAAGCCTCACCCAGTGAGGAAACTCCTCCCTTTTGCTCAAGGCAGGGCCCAGGTTCCTGTCACCCACCTGAAACCAGATGGCATTGACCACCTTACTGAGCACAAAGAGGGGCAGGACCCAGAGAGCACTGAAAATGGAGGTGAGGATGAACTCCAGCCAGGACCAGACGTCACCATGTAAGGAAGGGTCACCTTCGGAAGAGAGGCAGAGAGACACACGTGAGGAACTGTGTAGGAACCCTCCAATGCTCCCTGGCACAGCCATCAGGGAGTTTCTCCTGACTCTAGTTCTCTAAATGCCTTTAAAAGCACGTTTCCACCCACTTGATTTTTATTTAAATGCAAAAGCACACAGACAAATGTGTCTGAAATGGCAAGATCCCCAGGCTGGATCCCTGACGTGCAAGGCTGTCAGCAGGGTGATCCACCCCCGATTTTCTACTGGACCATTAACGCTGGGATTGGTTGGTACTGGGAAGAAGAGGAAAACAACACAAGGAGACAGCGGTGTGAGCACAGCTCAATGGGATAAAGACCCTGAACTCATGCCATGGACTGCTGAGCACCCTGGAACACCCCAAGGGAAAGGCACCCACCGATGATCTGCGCCGTGACCGACTGAAGGACGGGGATGAACACTCGGTAGAACAAGAAGAGACTAAGCTGCAGGGAAAAACAAACAAGGGCTCTCAGTGAGGCACTGCACGGGCATTTTGTGCTCCTGTGGCTACAGATCCAAAGGCACATGTGCCTCTCCTCCTCCAGTGATCCACCAATACAAAGGAGCAAGGATTTCTGTTTAAATACAGCCAGAATCTGAAGCTGAACACTTTAAAATTTCCATGCCAATCCCTCGTACTCTGCACCAGTGTAATGAGAAAATGAAGCCATTTATTTGGTTATTTGATTTATGAAGTGTTGGCTCCATTAAGGATCAGCCTTATGAACAGGCATAGCAAGTCAGAGCTGATGAAAGGTTTTTAAGACGTCAATATCCAATTGGCAAAACAGTATTCCAGGCTGCAGCAAAGCAGGAATTGAATGTTCAGGTGGAGAGCAGTCTCAAAGACCTGGAAAAGCAGCTTGGGTTTCATGTGTGGGTCTCTTGAGTAAGTCTGTGGTCCTGTATCTCATAGTGAATCCTTTAAAATACAGCACTGGGATGGGAACATGGTGGTTCCCAGCAATTCCTGCTGCCATGCTGATGGGTCACCACTCACAGCATCTGAGGGCTGCAGCAGGACATGGGTTTTCACAGGGCTTTTAAAATAAAACCATAATAAAAAAGAACAATCTCCACATACCCAGAAGACACCTCCATTCCAGGCACAACACTGAAATATCCGGCTCACTATTCGGGGTTCACTGTGGGAGAGAGGCGTGTTAATGTCCCAGCACCTGGACAAATGTCCCCTCACAAGTGCCAATTGCTTCTGCCCCACGTTTTGCACACCTTGGAAAAGTCACCAAGAACCAGCTCAACACCAATTGTGCACCTGATTTTATCCAAACACAGAAATCCTGGAAGGAATCCCTGCACAGATTCACACCATGTCTCAGCCAGTGCAGTCTCTACAAGACTTACATCAGGGAGACACTTTCAACCTTTATTAATTCCCAAAATCTGCACTGAAACAGAAGAAAATCAAAGTTTTCTTTCAGATTTTTAAGCACATATTGTAGATCTCAGGCTTTGTTCTCCCCAAATTCTTGCCACAATAAAACTGGGAAATTTTGAGCATTTTTGGGTCTTGGAAGAGGCTGTTACAGCTCAGGGTGGTTTTGGTGTCTCTATTTGGACATGCAAGAGCAGCTCTGTGGGACTCTGCAGCACTTTCCCAGTCAGCTCTTGACACCAGAGTGATTTTGCTATAAAGAAAACCAGCAAAATTCAGCTATTTAGATAAACAAACAAGCTACATTTTTCTTCAGAGGCAGCCCAGATATGTGGAACTGCAGAGAGCCCTAAGGAGTAGTGGGATCATGGGAGACTTTTCTTTCACTTTTCAGTCAGCCTCCCACCCAGCCAGCCACAATAATTGGTAAGTATGTCTCAGAATGTGCATTACTGCCCAAAACCACTGTGTGAGGTGCCATCAGGGCAGCAGAGACATCCTGGTGTGGTCTGGGAGTCAGACATGGGAACAGATGCTGTTTGCTCCTGCATGGGGATAATTCTGGCACTTCCAGAACCACTGAAGTTCTGCAGCTCCAAACTCCACAAAACACAGCAGGGCTGAGGAAAAGAGACACTCAATCTGCCTTGACGTGGACATCGGATCCAAGCTGCTGTTTCTTCCCTGATCCCACGATTACCAGTCACAATAATGGATGTGAGATAGCACAAGGATTCAGGAGGAAAAGAAACCCATAAATCCATGTTCTTTCAGTGGTAATTCAAACGGATTATCAAACAACACAAAAGTCCAACTTCTTATCTCACGGTAACAGCTCCAGCTCCATTACACAGTGCAAAAAGGGAGTTTCATACCACGTGTTTCCCATTTATTGGCTCTGACTACCAGAGGAGAAGGGAATTACCCCATTTCTGACCAGCCACGTCCCATACTTGTAGTAGTGTGCTCTCTGTTGACGGGGTGACTAAATTACGAGAGAAATTTCAAATGCTTTTTGTCCGTTAAGTAAGGCAAAGACACTAGAAAGTTCTCTTTAAATTTGGTACAGGGACACTTTATAAGACTTTTGGAACTGCACTATGAACTTGGGGCAACTCTACTGGACTGGAGTCAAGAAGGCCCGCTTGGGCCATTAAGTAGAAAAAGGTCAGAACAAAGGACTTGAGGGCTTTTGTGGCGTGTCTTAGCAGGGCAAGGACTTCTTGCACCTGGCATGGCTTTTCTCTGTAAAAGTTGGTTATTTTGTTTCTTAGTAAACATTTTTTGTTTCAAACACTGCCACAAGAGCGTCAGGTTCATTTTTAAGCCATCCGGGCTAGCTGGGCTATCCGGGGATGAAGGGACCAGTGAGAGTTTCTAACACCCTGGCCCTCACTGAGCCCCTTCACACACTCACTTCTCTTGCTTCTTCTCTTCCATGTGAAACCTCCGCTGGGCGAGCGCGCTGTTGGCTCTCCTCCGCCTCTGCTCTTCCCTTTTCTGCTGGATCCGGGCATCCAGCTTGGAGATGGTGCAGATGCCCCAGATGGAGTCCTTAATTCCCTGTGGACATGAGGAGAGAGGAGCAATGTGGCTGACCCAGGCCATCCAAACCCTCCTGGTGCCATGGCTGGCCTCGCTCCCTGGCTGCTTGGGCTCAGCTGGAGCAGCAACACCACCTCTCTTCCATGGCCCAGTGACCTAAATCACTGCACATTCCAGCATCTCCATGACCAGCAGTAATTTTTTCGGTAAAGGTGTAATTTCTCTTCCAATCTGCACTATTTAAAACCCTGGCAAAAAATCAGAGCCTGATCTCTCCCAGCCTTGTCTGGCAGGAAGCTCCTCATCCCCTGCCAGCTTTTTGAGGCCAATAAAATGGAATTACACCAATATTTGAGATCTGCGAAGTCTCAGTGTATGCTATGAGTTTGATCCTTATACCTTCACAAATAAAAGCATCTGTCCTCATCCCAGAAACTTCCTCCCAGCAGCCACATCCATGCCTGTTAATAAGAGAGTGCCCAGAAGTCTTCCCTTACTCCATGTTTGGAAGATTTGCAGAGCTGCCTCCTAGGACTTGGCTTGTCCAGAGAGGTAGTGGCTGTCCCATCCCTGGAAGTGTCCCAGGCCAGGCTGGATGGGGCTTGGAGCAACCTGGGATAGTGGAAGGTGCCCCTGCCCTTGGCAGGGACCTGGAACAAGAAAGACCTAAAGGTCCCTTCCAACCCAAACCACTCTGGGATCCTGTTCAATTATTTCCAGCTCCAGGTGATCCCATAACCACTGTCATCACAATTTCCCTTTAAATAAAGATCGTAAGGATGAGCCAGGATGGTGTCACCACCCTGGTTGGGTTCGTGGAGTTCTTGCCTATAGAGGATAAATTCCAATCCCAAATTCATGTCTGAAACAGCAGAGCTGGGCCCTGACCCAGGCAGCTCTTCCAGCTGATGGTGCAGGAGCACTGGGAAATGACACAACTCCTGCTTTTAGGTTGTGGCCACAGGGCTTTGATCAAACCTTTGTCTGTTTTCCAAACAGAGCTATTTCTGAGCACAAATCATTGCTCAGTGCCACAGCATGAGTGGCTTTTAGCCTGTATTTAACCCTGGATGATGGAACACAGGGTGGAGCAGTGAGGTGACACAGACCCTACTGCTGACACAGAGCTGCTGTGGCCACAGACATTCATTTATTATTGTTGTCATTATTATTATTAAATTATACACAATATTANAAAGGAAATCTGTCAGAGGTTCAGCAGCAAACACGGAGCCCTTTGCAACAGACACAGTGCTGAAATACACCTGGAGACCCTTTTCCTTCAAGCTGCCTGATGCCATGGGAGGGAGGGTGCTCCCAAAGGGCACAGGAGCAGCCCCAGGAGCCCCCCAGGAGCCTCACCCTGACGAGGTCATGAAGGAAGATTCTCACGCTGTCGGCCATCTCGACTCCAGCATCACCTCTGCTTCCCAAACTATCAACTACAGGGAGAGGGGGAGAGCTGGACCCAAGCCTCTCTCATCCTGGAGAGCTGGGAAACGGATGGAGCCTGTGGAGAGAGCACACAAGGCAGAACTGCTAACAGTGGGCTGACCAGGAATTACAAGTTCAGGCACACCCCGCTGATTTCCAACAGGATTCCCGTTCTCACTGGCTCCCCGTGGGGCACAACCATCCTCCAACAGGCCAGGGGATAGACCCATCCTGTCTGGGGTTAGCGAGCTCAGCGTTGGAGGAACAGCTCTTGTAAACCACCAGAGAAATAAAACCAGCATCTGAAACAAGGCAAAAAATAAACCACCAGCTAACAAAACTCATGCTTTCCCATCAGGATGCAAATCTCTCATTCCTCCCAGGCAGAGCTCCCAGCAGCTCTGGAGCAGGCTGAAGTCACAAACCCCGGCATGCCAGTGGTGCTGCTGCAGCCGCGGGACACAAACAATTAAAAATCATTTTAAAAACGCGTTTGTTTTGGTTATTCTGAGTCAAACCCTGCCGGGATCTAAGCTGCAGAACCAGAGCCGGCCTCCAGATTTATTACCGAGTTAATCACAGGCAGCTTCCTCCTAAAAACCCGAGTCACGGAATTCCCTGAAGAGGACGGCACCGCCGGGAATGGCCCGGTGCTGACGGGTGACCCGGGCTCTGTGCCCCCGACAGCCGAGGGGTGACCCGGGCTCTGTGCCCCCGACAGCCGAGGGGGGGACCCGGGCTCTGTGCCCCCGACAGCCGAGGGGGTGACCCGGGCTCTGTGCCCCCGACAGGTGAGGAGTGACCCTCCGGCAGCCGGGGAGGGGCAGAACCCCCCGTGGCTGCCGGGGCTCTGCGTGACCCCCGTAATTCGGGGTGCCCCGCACTTTACCTCAGGGCTGTTCCCACAGTCTCCCCGCACGGTGTGTGAGGGGGACGGTTCCCAAAAGCCCTCAGGGCCGCCCCCGCAGAGCCCAGAATCCCCTCGGGGTTTGTTTCGCCACGGGAGGCCCGCGGTTCCGGGGGTGCCCCCCGAGGGTCTCTCCGCGTGCCACCCCCGGTCCCCCCGGTCCCCCCGCACTCACCGGGGCCGGCCGGGGGCGCACGGCGGGACGGGCCCGGCTCACACGGCCCGGCCGCGCCCACCGCGCATGCGCCGCGCGCACCGCGCACACGCACTGCCGCGGGC
>VXAX01006471.1:280819-306945 GCA_013399835.1 Leptocoma aspasia
TCAACGCCCTCATCCGCTCCGTCCTCCTGCAGGTCGGGCGGGACCGGCTGCCGGGGGGCGGAGGGTTGGGTAGGGGTCACACACCTGGAGGGGGGAGTGGCAGAGCTCAGCTGCCGTGAGGGAGGGAGGCGGGCGGGGGGAACCATCTGCCTGGGCAGGGAGAAGAGGTGACACTGCAGGCATGGCGGGGGAGGGACTGTCTGCCTGGGGAGGGAAATCAGCTGAGCCCACGTAGCTGGCGGGGGAATGGGGACTGGGACCACCTGCCTGGGGTGGGGGAAACACGGGCACGAGCAGCGCTGGGGGAGTGGGATCAGCCCCTTGGGGGAGAGGCGGATGGGAGGCCCTGCCTGGGGAGGGGAGACGTGAGTGGGACCATCTACCTGAGGACGGGGAGGAGAGGGGTGGCACACAGGTAGGGCCACCTGTTGTAGGAAACACACAGGCACGAGCAGCTCTGGGGGTGGGGACGGGTGTGGGGTCACCCATTTGGGGGGTGTGGATGGGACCATCACCTTGGGGAGGTGACAGACTTGGATGGGACCACCTGCCTAGGATGGGGCAGAGGGGGGCACGACCACCCTGGGGGTTGGTGGGGTCACCCAGCTGAGGGGAGAAGGATGGGACCACCTAGCCAGGATAGGGGTCATGTGTAAGGGATGCTGGACCGCTTTGGGAAAGGGGGGTGACAGGGATGATGGCGGGGAGAGGGGGATGACAGGGATGAGGGGATTGTGGGTGCTGCTGGCACCCCCATTCTGACAGCTCCTCTCCCCCAGGAGAGAGGTGGCAACAACTCCTTCACCCATGAAGCCCTCACACTTAAGTACAAACTGGACAACCAGTTTGAGCTGGTGTTTGTGGTAAGTGATCCCCCCAGGCATCCCTGTGGTGCCAGGAGGGTTTCTCCAGCCCCCCATGTGCCCCCAAACCCAAAGGAAGGGGATTGCCCCAGAAAAGAGGGGGAACAGCTCCTGCTGTGCTGAGGTTTGAGCAAACAGCTGTTTGCATTGCAAACAGGGTTGGACCTCGGCTCCCAGGCTGCTTTGGCTCCTCTGTGATTTTGGGGGGTGAGGGGCTGTGATGAGAATTTCAGAGGGATGTTGAGCAGTGACCCCAGTGTGGCCAGGCTCCCCCCAGAGTGGGGACATGGGTGTCTGTCAGCTGAATGCTGCTGCAGTAGGAGCTTATTTTAATCATCTGCAACAGGATTAAAAGTAATCAAACCTCAAATAGAAGCTGCAGCTTGTAAAACTTCACTTTGGCCAGATCTATTGAAAAAAAGCCAGAAGTGTGTTGTTCCCTTCACTTTACAGAGCATTTAATGCTCTCTTTTTTAGTCTCCTGGCACCTTATCTCCAGAAATCCATACAACCTTTCTTGTTGACCCACAGATAAGCTAAAGATTTTCTGCCTTTGCCCTACGTGTCCTTGTTGCCATGAGACAGCTTTTATTTGTTAGTCACCTGTTGAAGCAAAGCTCTGGGCTGTTTTTCTCCTTTTTGGGGGTATTTTAAAAGCCTGGGAAGGTGGAGCAGAAAGTGCAGGCTAAAGCTTGCCCAAGTTCTTGAACTGAATTAAACAGAGGTTTTTGCTTGCTGGCTGCTGTTGAATGAGCTGGAAGTGCAGTGTGTGATGGCTGTGCTCCTTGGCAGGTGGGCTTCCAGAAGATCCTGACTCTAACCTACGTGGACAAGTTGATAGACGACGTCCATAAGGAGTTCCGAGACAAGTACCGCAACGAGTTCCAGCAGAAAGGAGCCCTGGGCCTCCTAAATGGCACCTTTGATTTTAAAGATGACTTCATGCGCCTCCTCCGGTAGAGAGCTTGGGTTTTGTCTTAAATTTCTGTTTTGAGCAGAGATGGGAGTGGGGGAAGAGCTGAAATCCAGGCTAATGGGTCACCTCCCTGCAGGGATGCAGAGGAGAGCAGCAAAGTCCGAGCTCCCACGGTAATGAAGACGTTTGAGCAGTCTCTGAAATCTCAGAAGACTGTCAAGTGTATGATTGAAACCCGGGGGGAGAAACCGAAGGAGAAGGTCAAGAACAAGAAGAACAAAGGTTCCAAAAAGGATGGTGAGTTGATGGGGAAGATAAGTGGGAGGGAAATAAATATTCCAGAGCAATGTGTTGCAACCTGTGCTTTCCAAATCCACTCGGAGCTGGACTGAGCTTGTGTTGGGGCTCTTCCTGTCAGGAACTGAAGCTGTGGCAGCACCCAGTAAAGCATCTGCAGGTGACAAGCAGCTCTCAGCAGCAGGGGACAAGGAGGAACTGACCAAGGATGAAATCCTGCAGAAGAACCGGGAAGAATTTTTCAGGAGACATATGAAAGCTGGGGAGAAGTCCAGGTGGGTGATGAGGGCATTGTCAGTCTGCCTATGCTTTGAACTAGGCCATGGCTGAATCTGTTCTCCTTTTGGTGACCCCTGGTAGCCAGACCTCACTTTCCTGGACCTTATTTCCCTGATTTCCCTCCTTGCTGAAAAGACTGAGAGAAGACACCTGGGGGTCCTGGAGGTGTAATTGAACCTGATTTTTTTTTGCTGGGAGATCCATAAACCCTGGGAGAGGTCCACCTGTCTTTAGTGAGCAGACAGCAGTAGTGCATTGATACCTGGCTTGAGGGGAAGTGGTGCCATACAGGGTTAAAGTTCAGATAAATAAACTCTGGAGAACAGATCGGTCAAGTTCTGCCTTTTTGGGTAATCCAGGCTTTTATTTTTCACTTCTCCCAATGAGGTGATGGCTGCTGCTTCCCTGCACTGAACACAATGCGTTTCTGGTCTTTGTTCCACCAGATCTCCAAAGCCTGACGCACAGAAGGAGAAGGGGAAGAAGCCCCGGGTGTGGGATCTGGGGAACTCTAATGCCAAAGTACTCGATTACAGTAATTCTGCTACCAACGGCAGCGCCGAGGCTTGTCCTGTGGAGGAGTTTGACCCTGACATGGTAAGGAAAAGTCAGGCTCCATTTGCTGTCATGCATTCTCTGGGATCAGGTGGGCATTATGAACCCAGCCCAGTCTCAGTGCCTGAATGAGAAGGGATCATGAAGAAACATGAAACAAGGATTGTGGCACTCAGCCCATAAAGCTGCTTCTTCCCCTTGCAGGCCCTGGGGGACAAAAATCGGGAGCCTGGCCGCCTCTATGACCTGGAGTATGAGAGTGATGATGAAGCTGAAGAGGAGAAAGTTGTCCAGAACACTTCAAAACCCAGGTAGAGGCTCCCACAGCCCTTGCTTGTCACATAGTTCTTGATTTCTCTCCTGTAACTCCTGTTCCAGTCTAACCAGTAATGCAGGAAGCACGAACTGGTGTGTTTGTCCGCTCAGGGCAACCCCTTCTGCATCTGACCTTTGCAGATAGTCATTTTCAAACCTCAGTGTAACTTTTCTGCTTCTCCACAGTGTGAAGAAAGGTGGCCTGGGGGGCATGTTTGGCATGCTGAAGGGCCTGGTGGGTTCCAAGAGCTTGACCAGAGAGGACATGGACCCTGTGCTGGAGAAGATGAAGGATCACTTAATTGGTATGTCTGGATCTGTGGTGTGAGGGATTAGTGGCAGTTCCCTGTGCTCTCTTGGGTGGGCCCCAATGTGGGTAGTGCCCGTTGTTTGGGATATTCTTGCCCACAGGAGCTGTGGTTCCTGTCTCAGCCCTGAGAAGCCTGAGAGTGCAGCAAAAGGGGGGCAGCAGTCAGGTCTGATGGGAATCCTGCACACTGACTCCATTCTTCCCTTGACACTGATGTGGGACGTGTGTAATCTACTCAGCAGCGCTGATGACCCTGTTCTGTCTTTCTCAAAGCTAAAAATGTGGCAGCTGAGATTGCAGTACAGCTCTGTGAATCTGTGGCCAAGAAACTGGAAGGGAAGGTGATGGGAACGTTCACCAGTAAGTGTCCATGCGGCATCCTGCATGTGGTTTGGAGCTCAGGAGTATCCCCCATGCGTGACATGTCCTCTTTCCATCCCCTTTTCCCAGCGGTAACCTCGACGGTGAAGCAGGCGCTGCAGGAGGCCCTGGTGCAGATCCTGCAGCCCCAGCGCCGCGTGGACGTGCTCCGCGATGTCATGGATGCCCAGCGCCATCGCCGGCCCTACGTCATAACTTTCTGTGGTGTCAACGGGGTCGGGAAGTCCACCAACCTGGCCAAGGTAGGACAGGATCCTGGATCACAGGACCAGGGTTATGGGGTCAGCTGTGTAGCTCCTGACGGGTTTTTCTGATCCGTTGCCTCCTGCAGATCTCGTTCTGGCTGATCGAGAACGGCTTCAGCGTCCTCATAGCCGCCTGTGACACGTTCCGCGCGGGAGCGGTGGAGCAGCTGCGCACCCACACGCGCCGCCTCAACGCGCTGCACCCCCCGGAGAGCCACGGCGGGCGCACCATGGTGCAGCTCTACGAGAAGGGATACGGCAAGGACGCCGCGGGCATCGCCATGGAGGCCATCTCCTACGGTATGCACGGAGCCGGGGCCGGGTGTTGCTGTCCTGGGGCAGCGCCGTCCTTCACGCTGCCTCCCTGCCCCCCCAGCTCGGAACCAGGGCTTTGATGTGGTGCTGGTGGACACGGCGGGACGCATGCAGGACAACGCACCCCTGATGACCGCGCTGGCCAAACTCATCGCTGTCAACGCTCCCGACCTGGTCCTGTTTGTTGGGGAAGCGCTGGTGGGAAACGAGGCTGTGGATCAGCTGGTGAGTGTGGAGGCTTTGTTCTTCAGAGACGAAGAGGGAAAAGAACCTGTTTCTGTAGGTTTTACCATAGAATTGGACGGTGGCAGCACCACAAATGCATTTCTTGGATCTTTTTTCTCCCTCAGGTCAAGTTCAACAAGGCCCTGGCTGATCACTCCATGGCCCAGACACCGCGGCTCATCGATGGGATCGTCCTCACCAAGTTTGATACCATCGATGACAAGGTAAGGAGGCTGCTGAGGTGACTCTGCACAGAGCTTCCTGATGGTGACTGAAGGGGAGAGACAGGAATTATCAAACACAGGGCACTCCTGCACTTTCTTCTTGTGTTTAAGCCATTGAACCCAAATCTAGAAGTCTGGTTTCCACACAGAGGGGATGAATGAACGATGAGCTCTCTGAGGGGGAGCACTGGATTTCATGGTGCTGCTTGTCCCGGCAGGTGGGCGCCGCCATCTCCATGACCTACATCACGAGCAAGCCCATTGTTTTCGTTGGTACTGGACAAACCTACTGTGATCTGCGAAGCCTTAACGCCAAGGCCGTGGTCGCAGCGCTCATGAAGGCCTAAACACCAAATCTGTGTGCAGATGTCCCAGAAGAACCTGCTTTACCCTGTCACCAACTAGTCTTTCCCGTGTAGTCCAGAACAGAATGGAGGAATAGCAGCATGAGGAGTACTTTTTTTGGATAAAGCCCCTTTTATCCAGAAAAAGCCCTCCCCTGGGTTCCTCCATTCTGTGTCCAGTGATGCAGGCTCCCTTGCGGGGAGGCCAAATCCAGAGTTTTGTATTGTTCGTGCTGCACGGGGGGGGTGGACGGTGCCAGGATCTGCTGTGCTTTTTGGTGGGTTTGAAGGCTTTTTATTGAGCTGCTTTTGATTTTTAGTCCAGCTTAGGGAGGAGGCAGGAGGGACTTGGGCTTAGGGGCAGCGTTAGATCTGGCAGTTAATGTCGCTGCTCGTGGCAGCTCCATCGAAGCTGATAAACCAAAAAAGGTGACGGCCTGTGCTGGGTTGGAGGGGACATGCTAAATTGCCTTAAAGTCCCCCATATCTGTCCTCACCCGGATTCTGGAGCAGGATCCCCAGACCCCTATGTATTTGGGCAGGAGCTGGAGAGCTGCAGCAGCCAGGTCCAGAGGAGGAAGGCTGCGTGCCCTGCCTGGCTCCTGCCCCCTGGTCTTGGCGTTATTTGCTAGTAAAAAGGAAAAAAAAAAAACAAACCACGTTAATACTGGAAGAGAATGGTGGCTGCTTGCTGCTTTCCTGCACCCTTTCTCCCTGCTCCGAGTGCCTCTTGATCCTGGTCGGAAGTGCTACACTGAATAATACAAACCTCTCTGACAATGTCTTGTAGCTCTGTATTGCAGATGTGCTATAGTGCAATAAATTGAATGCTGTCTGCTAAGAGACATAATTTATATAAAATAAACTTCATAATTTGTTTTCTGTGTATAAATACCTTGCCTCCAGCCAGGACCTGTTTCCTACTGGGTTTGTGGGAGATGAACTCCCACCAGTGTGAGGTGTGAAAGGGCCTTTAAACAATACAGCAGCCAAAGTTCAGTGAGCAGGCCTTTAATACAACTTCAACATACAAAATACTGTACAGTAAAAAGACAGGACTAGAAAACTAGAGCTTCCAGTAAAAAAAAAAGCTCAAGTTTCATTTTTTAATTGAAATACAGAATATAAAAGCACTAGGTGTGAAGTGAGAGCAGGCTGCAGCTCCCTCAGGGATACCGCGCTCCGCAGGCACATGCAGCCCCAGTAAAGCCATAATTACTGTGTTAGACCAGGTGTTCATCCACAGAGGCTCTGTCCTGGCCTCTTCCCTGCTGGAAGGGTCCTGGCTCAGTGTTGGACAGCAGTGGGACAGTGGTGGGCTCCGGCCTCCCTGAGGGCTGCTGGCCTGGCTTGGGCCTGTCCCAGGAGCCCCTGCCACAGCTCTGGGCCTGGCCAGGGCTGAGGCTCAGGGACTGCATCCTGTGTGGAAGCAAAGACTGAAAACCTGCCTGGGACTCCAGGGAGTGACACAGGGTGAAGCCTCTTGGCTCCAGAGAGCCTTCCTTACCTTTTACCTCAGCGTGGGCAGCGGCAGAGCCGTTCAGCTGCTGCCCCTCCTTGGGCACACCTGGGGCAGAGCAGAGACCAGTGTCAGGTGGAGAGCCAGCTGCCCACGTGCTGGTTTCACACAGGCTTTCCTGGCTGGGTAAACCGTCAGAATGCCTGCCAGCAAGGTTCTGGCCAGTGAACCCACTTTGCCCCATTTTTATGATTTATTAGTGATAGCTCTTGTAGAAAAGCATTGGCTCAGGCTGAGCAGCATGAGGGTCAGTGAAACGAAATGCCTCTTCACTAAGAAGGGAACAAACAGCTGCACATGAAAAGCAAAGTTTCAGGCGTAGGAAGCAGCACAGCTGTTTAAACTGTTAAAACATACAGTGATTTCAGAAAAGTAACCTGCAAATCCAGCTACGCTTAGAGAAATGTTTGCTTTTTTTTAAAAAAAAAAGGCTTCAGGATCTCTGTATAGCATGGAGAACAGGGGCTACTACCCCTGTCTACTCTGCAAGGTGACAGCCAAGGGTCCCCCAGCCCCTGGCCCCATACCTGTGTGGCCCCGCATGGCAATCTCGCTTGTCAGCCGCTCGAAGTACTCGGGCAAGTCAGCGTATTCGTCTCCGTAGGAAATCACTTTGATCCCTTTGTCCAGCATGTTCTCACGGAGCTTCTTGAACTCATCCACATCCCCCCTCCGCACCAGCATGAAGTGCTCCAGGTCTGACTTGTGCTTGACAGCCTCTAAAAACAGGGCCTGAAATGTGGTGTCATCAACTGTCCAACCACAGCCCAAGAAGAGGAAGGACTTATTTTCATACAGCTTCTGAATCTCTTGCTTTAAGAAAGGGAAAGATGTTCTTGGTCAAGGTGAGCTTCATCCTCACAAGAGACAGCACCTGCCCTATCCCTGGGGAGGCTCTGCAGCAATGCCATCTTTCAGCAAGTGTGGGAGGTGTTCCAGCACCTTAGCAGGCTAGGGAATTCACCCCTCCTATTTCCATATCTAATTAATTCTCCCCCACCCTCTGTGAAGCTCAGTCTAAACTCAGCTGAGCCTATGCCTGGCTGACCCAAAAGGGAGCTGCAGCTGCAGCAGGCTGGGCCCCCAGCGTGGCTCACCATGACCTCGGTGTTGCGCAGCACGTTCTGGTAGCCAGCCGGGTGCAGGACGATGCCACTGGGGTTGGTGTAGACACCGTGGATGTGCAGGACACTGAGCTTCCTCTTCTCTTGGGCCCACTCCAGCACCTACGTGACACAAACCCACAGCAATGTTGGTGAGTGCATCACATTGGCTACCACAGCACTGCTAAATGTAACATTTTGGGGAAGCATTCCAAAGTGGCTGCTTCTTCCTCGTCTTCTCTCCTCCATCAGCCTCTATGCCATGGCCTGCAGCCACAGCCTGTGGTGCTCGTTTGGGTCAACACTTCAGCTGACTGGGGAATGTGATGAGAAGACTGAATCAAAATGTCAGATTGACCAGAAAGAGTGGAAAACACTACAAATCCTATGTCAGCATGTTTCTCAAGCCTACCAAATTTTATCTTGTGGCCCCTACTGGTTCTGAGGGAGTCATCAGCTGAGCTGACCTCCATTTCAGACAGCCGCTTCTGAGGCTCTCAGTTTACTCCTGCAGACCTCAGCTCATTTAAGCTTGCAATAATTAGAATGCTTACTTGTAACACTGTAAGTACTTCCAGCCATGTAGATTAAGAGGTCACGTAGGAAACATGAAGCACAGAAATGAGAATGAAAAGAGAGCAAGGACTGCACAGGATACACACATTGGGGGTGTTTAACATGCAAACAGAAGGATGAGATGCTCCCCACCAGTAAAACCCACGATGGAGAGATGAGGTCAGCAGGTGCAAAGAGCTCAGGGTTTCCCAGCCTGACTGAGGCAGGAGGAGGGATGTTTGCAAGAAGAGAGTAGCTCTGAGAGTGCAGCAGGAGGAGCCATTCCAGCCATTGTAGGAAAAGGACACGGGGCAAGAGGGGAGCCTTGAAGGCTGCAGCCCTGAATGCCCATCACAAAAAGCACTTTGCAGCACCTTATAAAAATAAGAAGTTCAGCTTTGCATCTCGTGGGGCGTTTCTCATATTGGTTAGAAACATCAACCCGAGCCTTATGTGGAAGCAAGGCCAAGGCAGAAGTTTCAAGGACAGAGATCAAAGGAATTAAGGACTCCTCCTGAGCACTGGATGGCAGCCAGCAAACCAGTGTTCCAGAAAGGAGCGTTCCTCCTCATTCCTCTGCTTGCTGCCGTGGACAGTCAGAGCCTCTGCCTGGAGCCTGTCTGCCACCAGTTAAACCACTACAATCAGTAAAATGCCCTCAAGCAGCATGAGAGCACATCCTGCACCACCACAGTCCCTGATAAAAGAAATAATCATCCTTTACCTTCTTTTCATCAGTCAGGTCAAGAGACTCAAGTTGCTTCCCCTGGTGTGCTGCATACAGCTCCAGCAGGTTATCAAAGTTTGTGGTCAACACAAGGGCCCCGTTTTCCATCAAGTGAAGCACAGACTGAAGCAGCTGCTTCCCAGAATCTTCCATTTTGGATTCCAGGTCATCAAAAACCTCGTATAAACAGTCCTTGAAAAAGGTTGAGCGAACGTTGCTTGTGCGCTGAGGAGACAGATTGAGATCAGAGCCTGGCCCTTTAACACCTCATGCCAAATGATTCCATGAAAAACTACCCACATTTCCCCAACACCCTGCAAAGCTCTGGGTCCTTGTAGGGCAAACACAGAGCCCTGGCTGCACAAGGGTGGGTGCTCTCCTTCAGCACAGTCATAGGATCACAGAATCCCAGACTGGTTTGGGTTGGGAAGGACCTTGAAGCCCACTCTGCCATCTTGTCCCACTCTGTGCCATGGGCAGGGACACCTTTTACTATCCCAGGTTGCTCCAAACCCCTGCAGCCTGGCCTGGAACACTCCCAGGGATGGGGCAGCCACAGCTTCTCTGGACAATCTCACCACCTTCACAAGGAAGAATTCCTTCCCAATATCCCATCTAACCCTGCCCTCTGGCAGTGTGAAGCCATTCCCCCTCATCCTGTCACTCCTGGCCCTTGTCCACAGTCTCTCTACATCTTTCTTGTCAGCTCCCTTCAGGTATTGGAAGACCACAATTAGGTCACTGAAGCCTTCTTCCCCAGGTGTAACAATCCCAGTTCTCTCAGCCTTTCCTCATAGGAAGGTGCTCCATCCCTTTAATCATCTTAAATGGTCCAGGTAAAATACCCAAAACCCACATCCACAGCAGGATTATGTCTCAGGCACCTGGCACAGTAATTGCACTCGTACACAGAGGAATTGTTGGGATGGGGGCACCATTGCTGGAGAACCAAATCTGATTATTTCTAAAAGCCAAATCCTACGCTCAGGGCAGGTACAAGCACACTGACCGGAGACAGCTTCTGAATAAGGTCGTGGGCAACATGAACCAGGTTCTTGTCTTCGTGAAGACACTTCTGGAACCGTTTGCTCTCTTCATCTTCCAGGAGATCAAAGTCAATAGCAGCATCCAGGAGGGCCTGAATCAGCCCTTTCCAGGACTTCAGCGCTGGGACCTGGGGAGCAACTGCAGCACTAATTCCTGTCCCAATCACCAAAACAAGTTCCCGAGGCTTCTTGGTTTTGAGGCTTGGCAACAGCTTCCTGCCAAAGGAGAGAGAACCACAGCTGGTACCACCATGAGGAAAAGGGTGTCTGGGGTGCTGGCACATGCTAACTGAGGGAGAGGGAGGTACCCTGTGCCTAAATTTTGAATCAAATATCCATTGGAGCTCTCTGATAAACAGAGCATGAGAGGAGCAGCTTGGTATCCTTAAAAGACAGCAGGCAGCTGCATGGATCAGCAGCACAAATGCTCCCAATACAAGGTCCATAATTACAACATTTTTGGGAATCAAATCTGTTACCAGGATGGTTACTGGGGAAGTCAATGACGCCCTGGGGTGCTTCTGCAGCAAAGCTAATCCACTAAAAATCTGGATTAAGGGAAGTCTATTAATAAAAGTTACCTGGAAGGCTGGAGGGCATGGGAAAGGTGTGGTGAACACTAGAGAATGAGACACACACACGCTCTGTGTCCCGAGGTAAAACGTGTGTCGGATCCCATGCAGGTTGGAAATGTGACCTGGTTTAAACAAGGTGCAGAACAGGGGCCTGGAAACAACAGCTCCATTTATCCCAGCAGAGAAAAGCAAGTGAAGGCTTCCTCCTAGCTCTGCCCTGGAGGGGGCCAGCCCCAGTTTGCTGAGGAACCCCCTCAGCCCTACCAGCAATCCCTTCCCTATGATGCCTGCAATGTCAGCAGGATACTCCAAGCCAATCTTTGGAAAACCCCAGATGACACACAGTCACATGAAAGGGCTGTAGGGCTGTATTCTCCTTATTCCTCCTCCTCTCCTCCCTATTTTCCTGGCTTTACACCTGCACAGAGCTTTTAAACGTGACCTTTATTATTTATTAAGCAGATGTGCTGCTCCTTGCCTTGCCTGGTGTCCAGCTGCTTTCTGCAGCAGGGACCTGCTGCAGCTTCCCAGGATTGGAGCAGCAGCCCAGGGAAGCAGCTTGTATGGAAGAAATGGGCTTTATCACCAAACACGTGATATTTAGTGAGAAGGGGAGAGGAAACCAACACCACACAGATGGAACTGTGCCTTCCCTCAGCCCCTGCCTATGAAAACAGACTTGTTAACCCTTTCCTTGAGGAAGGCTTCACTGTTACTGCTGATAAACAGGGTTTAATTTGAGGACTGCAAGCCTTGTGTGAAGAATAAATTAGTATTCATGCTAATGAGCTAGTATAAAAACACTATTGGAAATACAGGGACTGAAATCCAAAATACTAACAAATACCCAGGTCTTACTTTCCTGCATGCCTGAAAGAGGCATTCTGTTCCCTGCTGATAAATGTACTTATTTCTACCCCGATATCCTGAGCAAGGAAAAAATCATCTCCCACCATCTTTTCTGCACATTCCAGGGTCACTGATCAACCTCAAGACCACATAGAACTATCCTGGAGACCTCCAGACCTTGCAAATAAATCAAATTAGTGATAGACAACCCCCCAGCTGAATTAGCTGCTTGTTCACAAGAACTTTTGATCCTGCAGCAGCCACAGTCTCAGTCTCTGACAGACAGAATTATCCACTAGTCAGGTGGATTCCACTCACAGAACTGTAAGACCACCTACTTCTAAGCACAGGGAGCCCCAGAGTGAATTATTCAGTCTTTACATGCAGTTCAACCACACTAATCTGAGTAACTCCCTGTCCTCCTGGAAACCACCAAACAACTCAAGCAAAGAAGCTCAACCATCGTGTCCGACCTGACACTGCGAGTGGACAGGACAGTAAAATACAGCTTTCAGTGCAACCCCATCCCCTGGCTGAGGGTTAAAACCCCAAAAAAGTACATTCTGGGTGGGAAGGTGTTTGTTCCACAAACAGCAGGAAAGCCCAGGGCATGGCCAGAAGCCAGCACACCGTTCTTGGAGCAGGAAGCGAAACAGCTGCGGTTGCCAGGGGTCACAATCTTTAAAGAACAATGCAAGGCAAAGGAAAAGGATCTTGTTAGACCAAATTCACTGGAGTATAATTAAATTTACCTGGGCTTTTTTGCAGGTGGCATTCCATCTTCCAATAATGTTTCCTTGCCCAGGCTCACCGTAGAAGCCATCCAGTTTCTATAGTAGACAAATCACCACAAGCAAAGTCACTGCACATGGACAGCACCACCTGGACAACAAGGTTTTACAGAACCAGCTTTGCACAGGTGGATAAATCTCAGGTTTGTTATCGTTCCAAGATCAGCCCTGGGCTGAGAATTGCATGTTTTTGTCTCTGAACTTTGTCCTACAGTCTCATCCATTTCCTTAACCTCTTTTACCATAAAATCCTTGGCTGTTTTTCCCAGGTGTGATTGCCTCAGCAAAACACACTTTGCCAGACCTTTCACTTCACCTCAGCTGCTCATTTTCCCAGAGAGGCTGGATCTTGGAGCAGCACTCCCCCCTTCCCAACAAGGCCTGTCAACAAACTTGGTGCTTGGGAAACAGTGGGAGGGAAGAGAAGACAAAGAGATTTTTGTTGGCTCCAAAAAGCCACGGAGAGCATTTCATTCTCTAGTGATGAGAGAAGGGTTTCCCAGCCCGCCATGCATCTGCAAGCACTGGGAAATGACCTTAGAGCCCACGGAAAGGAAGTGCAGTTTGAGAACTCTTTCAACAGCTCATCGCATAAAATACAAAAGCTCTGCCAGCATGCAGTACTCTCCCACTCTGCTTCTCCCAAATAAGTCTATGAAAAGGGAATGAAAATGAACAGAACTGTTCACCCTCCTCTGCTTTTTCCTTGCCAATTGTGATGAAGAGTCCATCAAAAACTCTGTTAGACAAGGGCTTTTGGCCAGAGGAAATGCTGAGGAAGAGCTGCTGACCCAAGATCACAGAGTTTTTGCAGGTTTTGCCATCTCAGGGAGATCTGAGGGTTTGTTCTAGAGACGAGATGCTGCGACTGCTCCCCAGCAGCAGAGCAGGTGACAATGGACAGGTCTCTCCAGGTAGGACACCTCGGCTGTGCTGCAAGTGTTGGCATGGATCATGTGAGAAATCAGGCAATACTCTAGGAAATCACCACCTTTCAGTGCTGGATGATGAGAACAGGGCAAAGTGACACTGTCAGATACACTGTGTGTGCAGCCTTTACCTCCTGACCCCTTTGGAAAACTTTATACAATGGCATTATGGAATGGTTTGGGCTGGACATGACCTTAAAGCTCCTGTCGTTCCACCCCCCTGCCATGGGCAGGGACACCTGGTTGCTCAATAAATCATTGTAACAACAGTAGAACACCTCAAAGAGCTGGTTTTCACTACCTACCTCCTGAAACATTACCGAACATGTGCTGCTCATCACTTCAAATAATCACCTTTTTATTTTACTGGGCCTTACTGTAAGGCACAGATTTTGGATAAAAGTGTCAAAGGCCTTTAGCAAGTGAGGGATCTCCTGGTTTCCCCCCCTCTGTGCATGCCAGGCAGGGCTCCTCCATCACACACTCTTGTGAACATTGTACTCTGTATTTTTCAAACCCACACTGAAGGCCAGGAGCACTTCAATGCTGTTCTGACAATGAATCTCTGCAGCCTCATCACCCGTGAAAACCTGCAACCTGTCAGGCCTCATGGTGATCTATTTTGGGAGGTTAAATCTCCAAAGCCCAAAGCAGTGACTCTCAGGAAGACAGGAGGACCTGCTGGACACAGGATCTGTCAGATTCACCATCAAATCCCTGCTGAGTGAATGCAGCCAAGCAGAGTCAGGATAAAGGGGGGAAAAGCCCCTCTTTTTCCTGCCCAGGAGGGTCCCATCTCTCCTTTTGGACTAGCTGATCTTTCTGGAAGGACAGGCAGATTTTATTTAGTGGTGCAAAGATGCTTTAGATGAGCCAGGGACTAACACAGATAACTGGAGTGTTTCAGAGGGAAGCTTGAGCTCCTGCTGGTGCCGGGTCTGTCCTCAGCCCCTCTGCAGAAGCAGAGCTATAGCCAAAGGGAATCCTTCCTCACTTTCTAAACTGGATGTAATTTAAGCTTATATTACCTTTGCATTGTGACTCATCAGCTGAGCCTTGAATATCGAGGCTGTTTGTAACTCCCACCTAGGAGCTCCCATGTTTGCTTCCATCTGCCTCAACACTGCTCCCATCTCACTCACCCTGCACATTCCCGTGCTATTAACAGCAGGAATGGAGCCATCAAATCAATTTTAAGTGCCTCTAAATGACATTTCAAAAGTAATTTTAAACTTAGGAAAAAACACCTTTTGGAATTATAATCACCTTGGAAGGTTTTCTGATATAATGACCTTCAACCTGCAGGTCTATTATTTAGTGCAGAGAGCCATAAAGGAACAAAAACCCCATTATAAATACAGCCTAGTTCCAAAAAAGTTATTACCACCTTAAAAAGAATTCATGGGGATTCAGCAAAGAAATAGAAACCTCCAGGTTTTAGTTCTGGGGAGAAGCTCTGCTTCCCAGGGGTATGGATCACGCTGGCACAGCTGAGGTAGCCAAAATTAAATGGAATTACCTCAGAGCATGACACTGCCACAGGAAAAAAACACACCAGGCACTGCAGGCTCCCCCTGAGACCTCAGGTGCCATGGAGGAGAGGGAGCCACAGGCACTTACAAGATAAGAAGTGTCTCTCCAGCCTTCTTCAGACTTTGGGAACTTTCCAGATATTTAGACCACAGGGAGCTGAAGACTGTAAACACAACACTCCATGGATTCCTGGCTCAGCTGCCCTGTTCCCATGTCCCAGCCTTGTTCCCATCACTTTTAACAGGGATACTAAGAGACTCCCTGTGTGGGTTTGCTGTGTTCTTTCTCCCTCCACACCACAGAAATCCCTTAATTTATCCTAAAGCCTTCCAGACTTCAGCTTTAAACTGTGCCCAAGTCACCGAAACTGGAGAAACCCAACCACAGCAACCCCCAGTGTGACACAGACATATCCAGCTGCAGGAATGTTGGAAATATGAAGGTGTACCCCAGGTAAAAGCAAACACCTGAACAGCACGTGTGTCAAATACAGGATGTGTATTTACAAAAACCTCTCTGCAGCTCTGCAAAACACAACCACACCACAGTCAACACCAGAGCCCAAACGGGGAATTAATGGAACATTTTCTCCCCCACCTCATGGACAAGTTGCTGCTGACACTATCTCCATGCTCAGCACCCAACACACAACTAAAGCTATACCTGGATGTTTAAAACTGAAGCCAAGTGATCCAGCTCCACGCTGGCAGATGGGCTCCTCCAGAAGAGCCCCCATAAATTCCCAAAAGAAACAAGTACAAACCTACTCCATTATTTTTAACTTCTTTGAGTGCTGAGAACTGCCACCAGCAAAGATGTAATTCCCAGATTCTTTTTCAATTCAGTGGCTTTAAGGTGTTGGGATAAGATAGTTTAAAAGCCACTATGTTTCAGCTAAAAGTTGAGCTGTCCCTGGCCAATTCCCAAACCTATCCGTCCACGTGGGAGCTGCACTGGAGCCGGATCAAAACCATCCTAGAAATAAACAGGCTCCAGGGACAATGGGACCGAGGACAAGCCCTGCTCCTGTCCAAGCCACAGAAACACAGGATCCAGCCTCCTTGGACGTGAGTCAAAACACACCAGAGGTTTTTATTCAACGCTGTGATTCTCCACGTGCTTCCCACCGGCTCCGTGAGCAAGGAGAGAGTGACACAGCAAAGCCTGGCTCAGCTCTGTATCCCACAGACTCCCACGGAAGCATGCCGGCTTTCCAGAACCGACTCTGGAAAGGGAAGCGGCCAGGGGGAGCCACACCTTCGGGGTTGCTCGAGCCCTTACCTGTCCTCTCCGTTGTGTCCTCCTCGCTAAACCTGCGGGAAAAGCAACAACACGGGCATTCAGCAGGCGGGGAGGACACCGAGGATCCTTTCCCAGGGAGACACATCAACAAAAAGGCGCTTTTGTAGAGGGCGACTCACAGCCGGGCCGCCCGCCGCTGCCAGAGGTTTCCNGCATGCGCAGCGCAGTGGCGGGCCGAGCGGCGGCGCCCAGCGGAGCTCTCTGTCCGAGCCGGGGCCGCCCCGTGCCCGGCGGTGTCCCCGTGCCCGGCGGTGTCCCCGTGCCTCCCTACCCCTCACGGGCTTCTCCGCCAGCTGCCGTTGCCTGGGTTCGTGCATGTGCGACCGAGTCTCCAGCCCTATGAGGTACATGCGGTGCCTGGGCCTGGACGGGCCGGTGCGATGCCTTCAAGCATCTGTGTGGTGGAATTTGGGTGTACTTAGAGCTTTCCAGGAGAAAAACTGTTTTGTGTTTTCTGGGTAGCTGCGCACTGTTTTGTACTGGCACTGTAAATGAAACACTCATGGTGTTTTCAGGGACAAAATTAGCCTTATTTTCTCACCAGAACCACCTTTATTTGACCCTGCCTTGCAGCACCTGATCTTCACCGTTTCTTAATTCCGCAGGCAATCCTGTAAACCACAGGCTGCTGGTGATGACCAGCCTGTAACTCCTGCTGCAGGGATTTCAGCGTGATGCTGCTGCTGATGGGTCAAGGCACGCTGTGAATAGAGCTGTGCTTGCTTAATTACTCTTTTAATAATGTTTATATTATTGCTGAGGTAAGGTGGCGGTTGATCCAGAGGGTGCCGCCTCTTGGGGTCTAGTGTTTGTGGGTTCACCTCAGGCTGGTTCCCTCTCTGGGGCGGCTCGGTGGTTTCCAGGTGGGGTGACTCACACAGGCAGGTGACCTGCCCTCCTCTGCGTCCTGCCCTCGGGTGGGGAGTTGGTTTTTGGGGTGGTGGCAGCATGCTGGGCAGGGACTAATGCAAAATGAGTCCCGGTGGGATGAGTGGTGCTGGGCCCATGGCTGGTGGTAGCCTGTGGATCCTGTGGGGCTCAGCAGCACTTGGCCTTGGGCTTTTTCCTTTGGGATTTGGCCACCAAGGGGCCAACTGGTGTCCCCTGCTTGGTGGACAGAAAGGCAGCCGAGGTAGTGGCAGGGGGTGGGGAGGAGCCCAGTGTCTCCTAGGGAATTCATTGCATTTTTGGGCACAGGCTGCCCAGGTTCCTCTGGCTCTCAGCAGCGTGTTTGAGGGTGGGCTGGGGGCCCTGCAGGAGGATCCTGCCTGCTCCTGCACCCCCAAGGTGCCTCCCAGGGCTCAAAGATGGACTGGCTGGGGAAATCCTTGGGGATGGGGAGGTGTTTATGGCAAGGGATCAAAGTCATCAGGGAGCCCCCTGCATTTCACATGGTTTTGTGTTTTGTGCTACTGTGCCCTGTTGTTTTGCTGAATGTGGTGGGTGAGTAGACATGGAAATACCTGTGGAAGCCACAGCCAAGTGGTGGCATAGAGGGAACATTCAGTGTCCAACAGGAGCTCTTCAAAGATCTGTGGCACACAGTGGTGGTGTGGGCATGGGGTCCCCAAAAGCCTGACAGGTGCTGGTGGGTGTTGGAGGATGTCCTGACCTTAAGCCCTCCTTCCCAGGAGACTCAAAGGTCCCTGGGGGTGAAGAAGCAAACAGTGTGTTTGCACACAGTAGTGTGCTGAGCAAGGATGTGGATTCATCCCCGGAGCACAGCTGGCTCATGGTGGCATTGATGAAAGGGAGTCTTGACTAGCCCTGGCATGGGGTGTTGAGATTAAATGGGGTAGGGGGATATTTTTGGGGGTCAGAGGACATGGGACTTTTCCCTGAGGGAAATACTTCTCTTCAGGCAGGGAGGTGTGGGGGTTGTTGTCCCAGCCAACTTGCAAGCAGATGGGGGACACCGGGGGTGTGTTTTGGGGGCAGGTGCAGCAGTCCTGGAATTGGGGTGATGGGCACTGGGCACTGACTGTCGTCTCCATGATCACGTTGAGTTAGGTGAGCAAGGACATCTGCCAAGGCCAGGCCTTCAAAGGCCAGTGCTTGGAGCAACCTGGACTACTGGAAGGTGTCCCTGCCCATGGCAGGGACTTGTAACAAGATGATCTTTAAGGTCCCTTCCAACCCAAACTATGCAGGGGTTCTATGATTCTCCCTGCTGGGGTAAAGGTGAGGACCCACCTTGGTGGGTCCTGGCCCAGCTCCTGCAGGTTGGGGACCCCACAGCTGGAGCTGTGGTACTGTGTACAGTGGGGGTGTGATAGCCACTACTCTGCTTCAGGGTTGACAATGAGGGAGATGCTGACCCAGCTTTGTGCTCTGGTCCACCCTGGTCTCACTCTGGAGATGCTCCCATGTGAGTGCCAAGGGCAGCTTCTCTGGGGATCCAAGGTCAGGGGGCTTTGCTGTTATCCAGGGTGAGGACTCAGATGTGAGAGGGAGAGACACATTCAGCACTGGGGCTGGACCCCCATGCCCCCACCTCCTGGTGTTACACGGGGTGTGGGACACCTCCTGGGTCACCTCCACACTGTGCTGGGCCACCAGCTTGGCCACAGTGACACTGCAGCAGCAGGTGGAGGGTTTAGTGTCCACATCAGAGGTCCTGGCATTGTCCCCTAGGCAGGGGAGAGATGGGGAAATCTCCTGTGCCAGGAACAGCCTGTCAGGGAGCTGGATGGGCATGCAGGCCCTGGAGATCCCCCAGATTCCTGCGGGATGGAACCAGGATTCACCTGGAGCTCATCTCTCATGGGGCATTGAGGAGGAACCAGCAGGCATTGGAGGGGTGGAGGATGAAGAGGAGATGAAGGCAGTGTCAGTTGTTGGCCACCACCAGCAGCACCAGGGGAACGAGACCTGGGAAAGGAGAAATACAGGGGGGATTTTGGGGTGAAAAAATGACTTGTTAGGTAAATTTAACTTGTAAGGTAAGTGTGAATGGCAAACATGGACCTGTCTGTATTTAGTCAGGAATCCAGGGAGGAAAATAGATCTGGGTGCTGGTGAGGGCTGGGTGCTCTGACACCCAGGCAGTGACGGCATGTGGCGGATGTGGGAGGGAGGCCCCGGGAGGGCTTGGCTTCCCTCCCTGCAGTCCCTGCCCATTTACCCTGCCCGTGCTTTCCCATTCCCCAGCAGAGGCTGGAGCTGCTGGCAGCTGGGGGCACCTGGGTGTTCAGGGAGCTCCTCCACGCCGTCCCTGGGGAGGCAGGTGGAAGCCCCTGCCCTCATTTCCACCCCAGGGCAGCTTCACTGGGAACCATTCCTGGATGTGGCAGCTGCAAGTATGGGTCAGTCTCGCCATTCACTGCAGATCCCATTAGACTGCAGAGTGAACAAACTGCATTCTACCTGTCCTTTCCCTCCCAGGTAATCCCAGAAGATCTTTCTTTGCCAAACCCAGGGGCTGATGCATCCCCTTCCCTGCTCTGGTGCTGGACTCCTGCATTCCAGGTAAGCATCCCTCCAGCTTCCCCTCACTGCTCACTGTCCATGCTCATTGTTCCAGTCACACTTGAGCTTTTGGCTGTCACTAAGTGGTGACTCTTGGGCACTGTGGCTTCCGTGGGTGTTCCGGGGTTTTGCCGGCATTTCCTGCAGCCCTGTGCCATTTTTGGAGTAGGGGAAAGGCTTCAGCATGACTTGGGGTGTTTCATTTCGGAAGGGGTGATGCCAGCAGTGCAAAACAGCAGCTGTTTCTCATGTTGCTGTTCCTGGTTGTCTGCAGGGAGTGTCTGGACTCCCTAAACCATGCTGGGAACACAGTGCTGAGGATGGTGTGAGCTGGCAGGGAACAGACAGGAGTGCCAGGGCAGGCAGCACCAAGGATGCACAGCTCTGGGCATCACCCACACTGCCTGTGGTTTGCCAGCACCCAGTTCATCCCTGGTGATCCCAGCTGATTCCCACTTCTCTCCTCCACAGGATCCTTTTCCCACTGATGGGAATGAGGGTTTCTCTTCCCCATTCTGTCTTGACCTTGCTTGCTGCAGGTGTGTGTCTCCAGTGGAGAGAGCCAGTAACAGGTAAATGTTCCTTCCCAGCACATTTTGGGGAGGCAGATGTGGAAAATCCTGCTGGAGGTGATTTTGGGGCTGTAAGACCACCCCAGAGGTGCAGGTCCCTGGAACAGACCACGCTGAGCTCCTGGGGCTGAGACCTGCCATGAAGTGGTTCTTGCTCTCAGTTTTTATTCCTCTTTTCTGCTCTCAGGAGAGGTGCCCTGCTGGCAGTCGGTGGCTGAGCAGCGTGCTGCCCACTATGGCTGGTGAGTCCAGGAATAAACCTCCTGGCTCTGTCCCCTCCCTCACAGCATCCCCTCCCCAGCAGAACACCAGGGTGCCAATGGGCTGCTCCTGACGATGCCACAGCATTCAGGTGTTGGTGGCAGCTCAGGTTTTAGGGACCAGGATGGTTTTGGGGATCAAGGTGAGATCCCACCTATCACTTTCCATCTGGGGGCATCCTGCAGATTGAATGATGCTGTGCTTGGGAAGTCCAGGGGGTGCTGAGCTCCCAAAACTCACTGTAGTCTCGCTCTGCAGGTTGGTTTAGGCGGCTCCTACACAAGCCCAAGCCCAGCTCAGTGGAAAGCCCCAAGTCCAGCCGCTCTGCTTTATCTTCACCTTCCTCCTCATCCTCTGCCAAGAGCTCCAGCTCTTCTCCTGGCACGAGCCTGACCACCAGCTCCATCTCCCTGTCGCCCGTGTCAGCAGTGGACATCAGCGCCTCGGACAGTCCCCGGTGGGACAAGAGCTACGACGTCTGCATCTGCCACAGCGAGGGGGACGTGGAGCTGGTGTCAGAGCTGGTGTCCTACCTGGAGGGCCAACCTGAGAGCTTCCGTTGCTTCCTCCAGCTGCGGGACGCGGCGGCGGGAAGCGCGGTGGTGACAGAGCTGTGTGACGCCGTGCAGAACAGCCACTGCTGGGTCATGCTCATAACCCCCGGCTTCCTGCAGGACCCCTGGTGCAGGTACCAGATGCACCAGGCCTTGGCTGAGGCTCCGATGGCCAATGGACGCACCATCCCAGTGCTGAAGGACGTGGATCGCAAGGATTATCCCAGGGAGCTGTGGAACATCTACTACATCTACATGGCGCTGAAGGAGAAAAGCTTCAGGCAGATCAGAGACACTGTCATGCACTGTGAGTATCCTGTGGGATGCTGACAAAACGTCAGTCCATTGGGATGAGGACCATGGGAAGGGACCAGATTCCATACTTTTATTTGAAGTTGATTTTTAGAGTAATTGTTTGCTAATGGAGCTCATCTGCTGTCTCTGCAGACCTCCAGGAACTGTGCCGGAGCTCCACAAAAAGGATGGAGTAGTGCTGGGAGCAGGCAGATGCATCCCCATGGGCATCATGGAGCTGTCGCCGTTGGATTTGGGTGCTGGCATGTCCCACTGGACCTTGAGGTCAAACCTGAGCTGCTCAGACCAGACCTGGGAGCCAAGGATGGGGAGTTCCCCGCATCCATGAGGGACAGCAGACCGGAGTATACCACGTCCCGGTGGCCAAAATCTCCTCAGCGGGGACAGGGGCATCCATCACAGAAACACTAAACTCTGATACTGGGTGGTTCTCGGGGTCATGGGAGCTCTTTACTGCGCTGGCATTCTCTGTTCCGAGGGCTCCGGGACCCCTATTGAGCTGACAAGGCGCCTGCTGGGCTGTGGGCAGGACGAGATGAGGCAGGCAGTGACTTTGCACGGAATCGTTCCGACTACGAAAATGCAGAAGTTTTAAATTTGGTGGTTTTCCGTATTTTTGTCTCAATCCCCGATTGGGCGTTTGTGGGAGAAGGAGCCGCGGGGGTGCGCGACCTCCGAGCCGCCAGGGGGCGCGATTCCTCAGCGCGCCCCGAAGCGCCGCGCGTGCGCAGTGCGGGGGCGGGCGCGAGCCATGGCGGAGGGCCCGCAGACGAAGAGGAAGCGGGAGGAGGAGGAGGAGAAAAATGGCGGGGCCGCCACTCAAGGCGGGCCCACGGCCGCCTTCACGCTGTCGGACCTGCGGGTGCGGCGCGTCCTGCGGGAGTCGGCGCGGGACAAGATCGTGTTCCTGCACGCGGAGGTACCGGGGAGTGGGGGGGCGGCAGCGCCCGCCGCCATTTTCCCCGCTGAGGGCTCGGCCCCGCCCCCGCGGAGCGCTCCGGGCAGGCCCCGCCCCCGGCACCACGTGCCGCGAGCCCCCGGCCACCCCGGCCCTGCCTGGTCCCGGCCCGCGTTTCCAGCCTGGCGCTGCCCAAACCAGGCTAAGCTGGCGGCCGAGGAGGCGGCTGGAGACCTCATTGCACTCCCCTTTCTTATTGGTATAATTTAGTGCTTTTGGATTCAAGCGTGTG
Organism: Leptocoma aspasia; assembly: GCA_013399835.1. Classification (NCBI taxonomy): domain Eukaryota; kingdom Metazoa; phylum Chordata; class Aves; order Passeriformes; family Nectariniidae; genus Leptocoma; species Leptocoma aspasia. The sequence goes on from VXAX01006471.1 coordinate 303,378, forward strand.
TTGTTCGTGCTTGGTAGGTAAAAGTGGCACTGGATTGCAAGCAGCGTGCTGATACATGCTGGTACTGTAAATAGTACAGCCGTTGCGGGAAAATTTATAATAATTCTTGGGATTGTGCATGGCGAGGGAGCTATGCAGCTGCCTCAGCCCCTGTCTCCTGAAGATGTGCCCTAAGCCAGGACAGCATCCAAGCAGGAGACGAGGACAGGGAAGTTCCAGGCTGCTTCTTTGGTCTTGAGGCGATGGGCTGCTGCAGTAACTGAACTGGGCACAGACCTGCTCTGCCCTGTGAGCATGTCAGGAAAATCCACAAACACCAGAGGCTTATGTTTAAAAGGAGATAGAGGAGTCCTTCAACTTTATTCGAATGCAGGGAGAGAGTCCACCGGGCCACATGCCAGCAGGGTTTTCTCCCTCGAGGTTTTGGAGGGCGCAGCCTCCCTTTTATCCTAACTCCAGGCCGCATGTTGCCCTCTTCCTTTCTCCACGGGCTGAAGTACCAGGAAGGTACAGGCCTCCCGAACCACCTACCCCATATCCCCCCTTAAACCTGTCATCTTACCCCAAAGGTCAGAAGTTCAGGCTTGTGTCTGATTCAGGAGCCAAACTGCCCAAAGCCAATAGAGACATTAAGACCCGTTTCAAAGACATTAACACCAATCAAATTGTTTGTAAAGGCATTAGCACACATCTTCCTTCTCAAGCTTGACAGGATTGGGAGCCCCAGGTGAGCACAGTTGCTCTCCCCAGGTGGTGTGGTGAGGCCTCACCTGGGTCTTGTACAGGCAGGAGTGATGCTGGGGGATGTTCCACACCTAGCACCTCCCAAAACCAGCACGCTGAGACCACTGGATCGGGGGCTGTGGTTCCTTGGAGCAGGGCAGCAGTAAGTGCCCCCTGCCCCAGAATTTGCTCCCAGACTATGATGCAAATCCCCACGTCTGCCTTTGCCCTCTTCCTAGAACTGTCAGAGATGAAATTGGTGCTGTAGGTCAACAGGAAACCTGGGAGCATCCGGGGAGGTGCAGATGGTCTGAGTCATTGCCCACATCCCCTGCTCCCCCAAAAACCACCTGTGTTCCCTGGTGGAGAGCAAATTGCTGCTATGCTTCTGGGCAAATGTGCTGGTTATTTCTGGATGGATGTCTGGCCTGCAGGGGGGTTTGGGCACGAGGACTGTGCGGGTCTGCAAGGTGTCTGCCATGATCCCTGACCTCAGACTGTCCACCCAGTGTTGGATCTGTCTTACTGATGACTTCATCCATTTGTATTCCAGAGGATTGGCCTCTCTGGAGAGGGCACAGATGCTGTAGTCATCCTGGAAAAGACTCCTTTCCAGGAGGAGAAGATCCCAGACCTGCTGAAGAAGCCCATGAATGCAGAGCTGCAGATGCACAATGACATTTACTGCACCTTCTACCTGAGCCCTCCCCCGGAGCTGAGTGGTGAGTGCCCCCAGCCCTCCTCAGGGATCCTGTGAGGGCAGCTGGGATACCAGGATATGGTTCCTGCCCATTCCAGAGGGTGGGATGCAGTGAGATGGGCAAGTGCCACTGCTGGACCTGGCTGTGCCACTTTGGTTGTGCTTCGGTGACAGCAGCACACCTGGCCCAGGTGGGGAGGTCAGTGTGTTGTTGCCATGCTGAAGGCAATGTCTTATCCCAGGGCTTTGAATGCTGCCCTGTTTCATCCCATTTTTCCCATGCCATGGACGGGTGGCTCAGCTGATGAGGCACTGAATGGCCATGGCTTGATGACCTCATATATGAAGGTGCAGAAAGGCTCAGGGCTGTGGGGGCTCTCTGTGGGCGATTGTCAGTGCTCTTAGTGCTCTTACTTGGGTGAGAGTTATCTCCTTCCAGAATGTTTCAAGAGAAACAATCTGCAGGGCACATGCAGCTGCTTCTCATCCCATGGCATCTCATGGGCTTTTTTGTCACCTGGTAAGGACAGGCAGCTTGTATTTGGGGGAGGATTTAAGTGCTGGTAACCTCGAGTGCTGGGGCAGATGACCCCCATCCCTCTGAAGATTTCACAAATCTGTGTGTTATAAAACTCTGTTGATAACCAAGTGTGACAAGGACTGATGGGCAGGTTGGGGAGCTGCAGTGGAAGGCTCTCATCCTGTGGAGGGGCCTCTGGTCCCAGTGGGAAGGTGTCCTCAGTGATGGTGCTTTCCACCTGCCACTGGAAAGCAGGGGTGGTCTTTGAGCACTTCAGTTTAATCACAGAATCCCAGACTGTTTTGGGTTGGAAGGGACTTTAAGCTTGTCTTGTTCCAACCCTCTGCCATGGACAGGGACACCTCCCACTATCCCAGGTTGCTCCCAGCCCCATCCAGCCTGGCCTTGAACACCCCCAGGGATGGGGCAGCCACAACTTCTCTGGGCACCCTGTGTCAGGGACTCACCACCCTCACAGGGAACAATTCCTTCCCAATATCCCATCCATCCCTGCCCTCTGGCAGTGGGAAGCCACTCCCTGTGTCCTGTCCCTCCATCCCTTGTCCCAAGTCCCTCTCCAGCTCTCCTGGAGCCCCTTTAGGCCCTGCAAGGGGCTCTGAGCTCTCCCCAGAGCCTTTTCCTCTCTAGGCTGAACACCTCCAGCTCTCCCAGCCTGGCTCCAGAGCACAGCTGCTCCAGTCAGAGCATCTCCATGGCCTCCTCTGGACTTGCTCCAGTGGCTTCATGTTCTTCCTGTGCTGAGGATCCCAGAGCTGGAGGCAGCTCTGCAGGTGGGGTCTCACCTGAGCGGAGCAGAATCACCTTCCACAATTAATTCCATGTGAATGCTGGTATATATTTAAATTTTGGAAGTGCAGTGATAAATTCATTCAGATTCCACGAAGGTTTCTTCCAACCTGGTGATTCTATGAAGAGGGTCGGGTGCTGCTCCCTCTGTGCAGTCAAAATTCCATTCCATGTCGATGCTTTTATAAACACAGCAATAGTCAAAATTAATCTGAGTGCTTTAAGTAAGACGTTGTTGCAGGGCCAAGTTAAGTTTTTCAGAATGTTGGGTGTGCTTTCTCAAAAATGCTCTTGTTTTAGCTCTGTTCCTACGGTGTAAGAGGGAGTACTGTCTGGATTTGTCAACTTGAGTTGTGCAAAACTCCTTTTCTCGTGTGAAGGACTCAAAATTTGAGGTTTTGTTGTTACAGTGAGTTTCAATCTGGGGAAAACACCATAACACCATGGGTGTTGTTGGAAGACATCAAAGTTCCTCTTTCTTAGCTGGGAAAGCTCCTACTTGTGTGCCTGCTGTATTCCAGCCCTGCAGGAGTTGCAGTGATTCCCACGAGGTGGCATTGCAAGACTGAAATCCCCTGGGCTGCCTCCAGCTCAGCCCTGCCAGCCGTGCTGGCCTTTGCCTTCCCTACAGCACTTGGCTGCAGTGCTGTGTAACTCTGCATTGCCCTGATAACAGAATTCCTTATTTTGTTTAAGGCTTATGCCAGGTGCAAAACCCCTCCTGCACATTTGAATGGGAAAGAAGCCTCTGGCTTTCTTCTCCCTTTAAGGCTTTATCTTTTTAATGATAATAATTTTTTATTTATTATTTTTTATTT
>VXAX01006471.1:306962-332046 GCA_013399835.1 Leptocoma aspasia
TATTAATTATTTTATTAATCTCTTTTAAATCCGTCTTTAAAAGATAAGTTTTTGCAGAAATATTACCCAGTGGTGCATCTTTTCTTCCCACCCCTCTCCCTGGCACCCCTCAACTCATCTGGATGCTGAGCAGCCCCCAGCAGGAGATCAGGAGGGGGTATAGACTCTGGAGCTGCTGTCCAGGCTCCCCAGGTGGGAGTGGAGAGCAAGGAGGCTTCTTCTTGGTTTTTTTTTTTTGAAGCAATTAGCAGCAAAGAGGTGTTTGGTGGGCACATTGCATGAGCTGCTGGTGGGCAGCTGGGCTGGCACCGGGGAAACAGCCCTGTGTGTCAGGAGGGGAAGGAAATGACCCTTTGGAGCTGAGTCACGGCCCAAGGATGTAGTTTACATGAGGAATGTGCTTTAAAAACCTGAACAGGAGGAATTGCCTGTAAAGCTGCAGTCAGGGTTTGACTGAGCTGGGATGTCCAGTGATAATGTGGAGACCCAGGGAGCCCTTGCACAGGTCTGTTGGCTCCTTAGTTGCAGGGTCAGAGTTACAGGGTTTTATCTCCTGGTCCTTGCAAGTTTACACTTGGGTAGAAGATGCAGTAAAATATTTTGTAGAAAAGGCCAGACTTTGTCATTAAGCAGTTTCATGGAACAGTCCTGTGTTGTGGTGTTGTGTGATGAAGGAATTCACCTGGGGGATTTCACAGCACCCTGGGCAGCTGAGCCCTGCCATGCTCAGCCTCTTGCTTCTGATGTAAGATAGACCTCGAGACAGAGGAAGTGGTGACTGGAGGAGGCTCCTTGTGCTGATGCCATGAGGAGCTGCCTCCAGAGTGTGTTTCTCAATGCTGCCTCTGTGCTCCCAAGTACCTGGGGCTCTTCATTCATCTGGAAGTGGAGACTTCCTTCACTCTTTCCCCTCTGTGTTGGCCAGTGGGACCAGTGAGGTCATTCTTGCCCTGCACTCAGCACTGGTGAGGGCACAGCTTGAGTGCTGTGTCCAGTTCTGGGCCCACAGTTTGGGAAGGCCATTGAGATGCTCAGACACGTCCAGAGGGGGCAGTGAGGCTGGTGAGGGACTGGGAACACAAGCCCTGTGAGGAACCACTGAGGGAGCTGGGGGTGCTCAGCCTGGAGAAAAGGAGACTCAGGGGTGACCTCAGCACTCTCTGGAATCCCTGAAAGGTGCCTGTGCTCAGCTGGGGTTGGGCTCTGTCTCCAGGCAGCACTGACACAACCAGAGGGCACAGCCTCAAGCTGCACCAAGGAAAATACAGGTTGGATGTTAGGAAAAAGTTGTTTACAGAGAAATTGAGAAAGTGCTGGAATGGCTGCCCGGGGAGGTGGTGGAGTCACCATCTCTGGATGTGTTTAAAAAAAGATTGGATGTGGCACTGGGTGCCAGGGCTTAGTTGAGGTGCTAGGGCTGGGTTGGACTTGATGATCTTGAAGGTTTCTTCCAACCCAGTGATTCTGTGAAGAGAGTTGGGTGCTACTCCTTCTATGCAGTCAAACCAGCACACGTCCCATGCAATGATGATTTGTTTGTATGATGACACAGGGAAAGGGAGGCCAAAGCATGTTATGTAAGCAAATGTCTCCCATCTGACCTCAGAAGAGACATTTCACTCTGGTGAGATTTTTCAGGTCTGGGAGCACACCGGTGTGAAGGCAGCACCAGATGAGTCTTGCTCATCTCATTGATTTTACTGCACGTGTCGAGGCTAAAATGGGAAATAACATTTGTAGACCATCCAGTAATGGTCAGAGTTTGTCTGAAGGGCAACCCAAACCCATGGAGTGAGGAGAGGAGACTTTGTGAATTTGTGGGGAGTAGTGTGTCAGAGCTGATGTGACTGTGCTACTACCAAAGGCAGGCGTGTGCAGCTTATTATAAGGCCACTTTCTGGATGTTGCCTTGATTTAAGAGGCAGCTTAAGCCTAGATGTGAGAGGAACCTCCAGCCTTGGCTTTCCCCTGCAGGAAGAGCAAGGGCTGATTTCACAGAAAGGGGAACATTTTCTTGCTGCCAAAGGTTGGATTGTAAAAGCCAAATGTTCAATATACATGTTCTCTGATAACATCTAATTCCTCACATGCATTTACTAAGGAGAGCTTGATGTTTGTGGTGAAAAGCAGCCTCTTCGTGCCTGGCTGCTGTGGGACTGTGTTTCTCCAGAGCTGTGCTGGTGTGATTTAAGGAGTCTTATCAGTCCTCTAAGGAGTCTTTGCTCCCTGGCTGCAGGCTGCAGCTTCTTATTTTCTTTTTATCTTAAGGGAAAGACATCTTAAAACAAGCACAATGGGAGAAGCTCTGGCTCCATTGCTCCAACATGGGGTTGAGAAATTATGGGAAAATGGGAGAATGTGGAAGGAAGCTTTTCAGTCATGCGGGAAGCAATCCAGGTCCCAAAAAGAGTCTGGTTTCAGGCAGTGAGGAGCTGGAGAAACTTTCAGGAGCTGCAGTGGGAAGGCTGGTTCTTCTCCCTGCATCTCCATGCTTTGGCTCCCTCTGGGGTTCGCCCAGCCAAGGAAACTTCTTGCATTTACACTTAAAATAAAAAGCTCGAGCCTGAAGCTTTTGAGAGCATGTGGGGTGGTTTGGAGGATGGTGGGGGATGTCATTGTGCATTGCTCTGTGTTTTGCAGGGGTGGTAAGCTGCAGCTTTCCTCTTTGCAATGCCTATTGCAGCTGCAATGTCCAGTGAGCCCCCCAAGTCCTCCTGGCATGAGCCTCAGGGGCCAGGCAGCCTTAGCTGAGTCCCTGGCAGCATGCTTGGCTTGCCCTGGCATGTGCTGGCCTTGGAAACTGTGAGCTTTGCAGGCTTTATCCTTTGCAGCTTTAATTCATTTACTAAAGAGTGCCCCAGCTGTTTGGGACAAAGCCAAGGGCACACCTGACTGGGGCTGGGTTGGAATCTGGTGTTTCTTTGTGACTCCGGAGCAGTTATGATCATAAAACCAAATAGAGACTCTTCATGCAGCACAAGAGGTTGTGTGTATTTACTTAGGGCATTATATATTTAGGTGGGGCTGCATTCAAGGTGTCTTCTCACTGGTGAGAAGACAGCTTAGAGCTGGGTGCAGCCGGAAAGAGGAAAAAAAGCCTTCAAGAGTGCAAATGTTGACCTGCCTGTTGTTCGCAGGCCTTGGCACTTTTCCTGCACCTGATGGTCAGGTTGATTAGGGAGCTTATAAATGAAAGCTCCTCTTCCTGCTAGTGAAGAGAGGAAAAAGCACCCCTGCCCAAAAGGAGAAGTAGGTTGTGCCCTACACTGTGTGCTTCTCCTGGCTCCCTGGCAGGGTTACATCTGTCTAAACCAGGATGGCAGTAGGTGTTAATGCTGCAGTGGGGTCGGAGAAGAGAGTGCAAGGCCTCTCCTCACTGATGTGCTGAGCTGGAGTGGGGTTTTGGCAGAGCCTGGGGCACAGAAGGGGATGAGGCATCCTTAGTGAGATCAGTGTGCCCTTTCCTACCTGCATGAGCTCTCTCTGCTCATGTTTCGTCCTCTCCTCCTGACAGCAGCTGCCTCCAGCCCTTTTTCCCTTAAGTTCCCCAAATGGTGTTCTGATTTTCCTTTTGTCTTGGATGGTGTGTTCCTCTCTTGTTTTTAGCAGGAGAGGGGAGAAGTGTGTGCCTGGTCAATCTGAGCCTCCTTTTCTCCTGGGCAGTTTCCCAGCACTGTGGTGATTCCCATCAAATGCCTGTCGTAGAGCGACCAGCCTGGGCAGTTGTTCTCTGCCTCCTGCTAATCCAGGTTCATTCAGTTAAACCTCCTGGCTTTTTATAACCTCCAGTTAGTTGATGGTCAGTCCTGCCTTCCAGAATAAACCACAGATGCTCTGTGGTGGCCCCGGGCCGGCGTTCAGGAACAGGCTGGCTGATGTCACTCAGATGTGAGCAGAGACAATCCCTGATGCTTCAGCCAGCTTAGAAACCCACATCACGTGTGCAGCGGTTCCCTACCCCTGTTTCCAGGCCAGGGCAGGTTTTGGGTGCCCCACGGCCTACGTGCTGCTCCGGTGCACATGGAGCTGCCAGGAGCAGACTTGGAAACCAGAGCGTGGCCGTGTGCCAGCACTGGAAAGATTTCAGGGCGAGCCTGATCTCGCTCTGGATGTTTCCTGCAGCCGAGCCCGGGCTCAGCTGTGACTTTGCATCCTGTGTGCTGCTCCTAAGGACTGTCAGGCTCTGAGCAGGTATCAAACAGCCTCTCTGGCTGCAGTGGTTGATGCTAATTAGCATCGCTGGGGCATTTTGGGGTTGATGAGACTTTTAAAAGAGAAATAATCATAAATGAACCACAGTCTTTCCCCTGCCTCCTTTTCCAAACATCTGCTCAGCTGCACGTTAAGGAGTTCTATGATCTCTCATTTAAAGCACCCTGAGTTCTCTCCCCACCATGAGCAGCTCCCCCCAAACTGGGGAGGTGCCAGGAAAGTCATTATGGGTCCCCTGCACCCCCACACACTTGGTTATCACCACCCAACACTGAGGGGCTTCTGCTGCAGTTCTTGCTCTAATTTTGGGGTATAAAATCAAATTGTGAACGTTTCAGCCTGAGGCTGGCTCTGGTATTTTATCTTTTGCCTTTTTTGTTTTCTCCCCAGTGCTTTGCTGATCTTTTTAAGTGAGGAGAGCTACAGCCTAGTCTTTTTTTCTTTGGTATTACATCATCCTGCTAGAAGTGCTAATTGAGTCCTGGAAAACAACCTTGTTTGAACATGTGTATGGTGGGAATCAGACCAGACTGCCCTTGTGGTTTGCATTTTCATATTTCATGTTACCAGCATTTTCCTGTGGATTTCATTAAGCTGGGTTTGGCATGGAATGAAAAGGCAGAGTCTCTCAGATTGTGCAGCGCTGACCTTAAAAAAACAGAAAGCAGAAAATGAAAAAAGACTCAAACCACCCTAAATCCTGGCTCTGGGAACAAATAGTTGTTTATATTCAGTGTCTAGCTAGCCTGTGTACGTACTTAAGGCATGAAGCACAACTTTGGTGCCCTGGTGTTTGTGCAGCCCATGGTTTTCTGTGGCAGACCCTGGGCACAGACTACAGTGTTCACAGTGCCCTGGTCACTTGCCTCAGTCTGCTGTGGGGTTTGCCCAGGCTCATGGGGCTTTTCTCCTTCTTGTGCTGAAGTTTATCGCAGCTCTGTGTCAGCTGGGAAGGCAGAGACACTCCTGTGCCTTTGGAGCACCTTGGAGCTGTGGCAGGCTCCACATCACACATCCAGTCTTGGCCAAAGACGGATGTTTTCTGTGTGTTTTAGCCCTGGGGGTAGGATGTGCTGCTGCTGACATCACTGCCAGGTTGACAAGGTGAGCACTTGCATCCTGTTTAATGCCACGGAAATTGCGCTGCAAAGTTCCAATCTTGAGGCAAACAGAAAATGTTTTATTTTTGCCAGGGTAAATACTGAAATGCTTTTTGCGGGCAGAGGGTCGCTCAGCCCTCTTCCCTTGGCTCATCCTGAGCTGTGTTGACCTATCAGCTTACGTTGCTTGCTCTGGATCTGTCCCTGTGCCCTTGACTGCTTTGCCTCCTGTACTAGGGGCTCGAGGCCAAGCACTCTGACTGAGCTCTGGGAAGAAGCTGCTCCTGGGAGTTCATCTCGGTTTGTGGCTGGATGAAGTTGCTGGGTGCGTCCTGTGAGCTTTGAATTTAAGTATGAGGACCATGTGTCTCTGTCCCCAGGGTGGTGTTTCTGTCCTGGTTGTTGACTGCACATAAACACTGCCTTGGGAGCCCCACCTCTGCCCTGATGTTGCTAATAGCCGTGAAGGAGCAAGTGTGGAAAAACTCAGACAGCAGTCTCCTCCACCTGAACTGGAAAGACAGGCCCTGGCTGTGCTGTTGGCTTTTTCCTCCAGAAAAGCAGCGGCAGTGCAGGAGGTTAAAGCACTTGTTTGCTTTCCATGTCAGTTCTCCCTCACCCTGTCTTCAAAATGGCTTAGTGTGGCATTGTTTGGAAGGGAAAACAGATCTGGGGACAAGGAAGCAACATGGGTGGTAACTCAGTCAACGTGTTTGTTCCTAGAGATCAAAGCCACAGTGGTGTACCCTGCCACGGAGAAACACATCCAGAAATACCTCCGTCAGGAAGTGCACCTCATCCGTGAAACCTGGGAGGATTACAAGAGCATAACCCTGCCCTTCATCCAGTCCCAGAGCTTCAGCATCCAGGTATGGGTACCACGCCCTCCCCTGCAATCACAGATGTCTTTGGTCTCCTCTGTCAAAACACTGCTATCAGAAGGCTTCTCTGAAGCCCAGGCTGGAGAGCTGGGAGTGTTCTGCCTCATCTCCCCTATGGTTGTGTTGTCAGCTCCACGGTGCTGTCCCTTCTTATTTGGTTGGCTGGGACATCCTTTTCCATCTTTGCAGAAAAGCGTTTGCCTTGGAGCTGTACTTCAAGTTCCCTTTCCTAAGGTTTCTGGAGAAACTTGACTTTTTTTCTCCTTTCCAAGGTTGCCTTCCTGGGCGTTGGTGCTGTTCACTGGGCTTCTTAGGAGTCTCTGGGTTGTTGTGGAAATGGAAAGGCACAGATTGTGCTTGGATTCCTGCATCACAACTCACTCCTCCTGCCATTCACCCCCTCAGTCCATATTCCATGTGGTGAAACTCTTACTTTTGGTGTGCTACTTGCCCCGGGCAGCCCCAGCTTTTTCCTTGGCTTTATCCTTTTTGACTGTTCATCTCCCTGCCTTTCTCCTTTAGAGACCAAAGGAATACAAGTCTGTAGGGATCAGTTCATATCAGCCTTTGCAGAAGGGGGAATAAACCAAATCCTGGGGCTGCTGAGGCTCTCCATTAAAAATAACTCCTCTTGGATGTCCCCCCCCTGCTTCCTCCATCTTTCCTGCTGCCTTAAACTGCAATATTTATTACCTGGAGAAAGGCAAATGTGCATTCCTACCAGGCCACAGCCTTCATGGAATATTTTCTCTGTGCTTTTGCTCCCAAGTTTCTTATGTTTCCTGGTGTAGCAGCTGCCTTCAGGAATTGCCTGAGCTCTCACTCTGCCTCTTCCCCCAAATGCTTGTGAGCTGGTTTCAGTACATGGAAACATGTTCCTGGTGACCATAAGGAGCATCTGCTGAGAAATTGTGGTCAGCATGGTCAGTCCTTGACCTCTGGGATTTGATAATGCTGTTCCTTGTCTTTATCAAGCTGGTTTTGCCAAGTGGAAGGGGAAATGTGAGGGGTGACAGAAATACCAGGGGACTACAGAGGCATCTGTGTTTCCTGCTGGAGGATAGAAAGTGTGGATGCTTTCAAGATAATGGTTTTCTTGTGGTGCCAGTCCCTGGACATGTGTTCTGCTTGTTAGGTTTGTGCTGGGAGCAGCAGGAGCAGTCAGCCAAGGACCTGCCCATCACGAGGCAGCCTTGGATTTAAAATTCAGCTCATCTGATCAGTAAGCTTATTTAGGGCACTGATAGCTTGACATGTGATCATAGCAGGCTTCAAAACCCCAACAAAAGGCAAATGTCAATTTTCTGCTGAACTTCCCTCTGAACTTTCCTCCCAGGGTTATGGAACAGAGTGAGCTTGTGCCATGCTTTTGAGAATCACTTAAAGAATCTAATCTCTAAGATGATGCTAAGGAGAAAAGATAGCAATTTAAGTAAAAAATCCCAGATCAAGGGACGAGAAGTAGTTTTTTCCCTCCGGATGTATTTAGGTCAGTTTGCAGCAATCCTAAGTGTTTATTAGATTAATTAAACACTTGATGGATTTCCCCCAAAGTGTCTGGTGTGCACAGCGCTGCCAGCCCAGCTCATTCAGTGTATTTGTGAAACTGGCTGCACCTTCCCTACCCACCTGGGGCAGCCAGAATATTTCAGACCTATATTTGGTGAGGAAAATAATGTTTCCAAACATTTTCAGCTTCCAGGCTTTAGCAATTTCCTGCTGTCTTGTGTTACCACCTTCCAGGGACCTGGCTGAGGACTCTCTTGCCAGTCCAATACTTAAGCTAGGCTTAAGCTAAAGCATAGCATACATTTTGGAAGTGTAAAGAAGGATGCTGGAGCTGAGGCTGGGAGCCATGGAAAGCAAAGATGCTTTTCTCTGGTCTTGCTCTGTCACTTATCCCTGGTATCTTCCATTTCCATAACTCTTCTCTGAATGGTGCTTTGCCTTGCAGGAGGAGCACGGGGGGATAACCAGAGCAGGGATTACAGGCAGGCTGGAGGCTGGAACCTTAAGTATGGAAGAAGAAGAGTGGTGAGCTGTTTTCTAATCAGCCAGGGAGCCAAGAGACACGCATTGCCCAAAAAAACACAGGCCTTTCGTATCCCTGCAAAGAGCTGCCAGCAGCCAGAGCCACATCCAACTCTGCTCCTTCCTCTTTGAGTAGGGAACAAAGTCAGCTGAGTTCCCTCCCCAGACCTAGTTGTAAAGATTTTGCTGCAGCTTGGGGGTTAAAAAAAGATGTAAACACTGCCATGGTGCTACAGGAGGTGTGTGCTGAGCCCCACAAGAGCTGGGTTCCACTGCTTTTTACTGAAGTGCTCATAATATTCTGGAGTTTATTTGTTGATGAAGTGTTTTATGGGTATTTAATTACAAATAATTTGGTCATTTAAGATGAAATTGGGGTTTTTTAAAATATATTCTAAGTGCAGAGAATGTGCAGTAATCCATGAGCTTGGGCTAAGTGCACCTGAGATGTTGGTTTTTTATTCTCTGCTGATTTATAAGTCACATATTTCTCTTTCAGTGGGTGTATAATATCCTGGAGAAGAAAGCTGAGGCTGATCGAATCGTCCATGAAAACTCAGATCCTTCCAATGGCTTTGTTCTAGTTCCAGATTTAAAGTGGAATCAAAACCAGGTTGGTTTGCTCCTCTAATGCTGCCTGTCTGAAGGTAATCCAGAGGAAATGTCCACTTTCAGACTACTAAGAGCACCCTGAGAGAGTTTGAGTAGGTTTCTGTGCACACTTTTGTTAGTGATGACATTTTAGCACAGGCTGATTAGGGATGCTGCAGGCCAAGGCTGTTCTCTCTGCTGTTGGGATGTATTTATTAGGTTCACTTTCACTTGTCCATATCAGCCCAAATGTTGTCAGGATGTGTTCAAACCAAAATCTCGTGTATTTGTGCTGCTGAACTTGTCAGGATTTTTTTTTTTTTTGCAAACCTTGACTTGAGGTGCAAACCAGGCAGCTGTGTTGTCCCTTTGGTTGCTGCAATTAACTCCCCTCCACAGTGTTAAACAGGTGGTTCTTGGCTGATGAGCAGCTGCTTTACCCCTTGTGGGAGTGGCCACTTGGTGAAAGTGATTTTTAAGACCAGGCTGTAATCCTAAATTGACAATTATTCCTTGGGTTCCAGCTCCCTTTTGTGCTTTAAAATTTGGGGAGGTGAAACTCCATACACACACCCCTCCCTTGAAGTTGGTGGGCATCTAAAAAAGTTCCCATCGTGTTTCTGATCCTCATATGCTTCTGCAGGGCACGTGTGGGGAGAGTTGCTGTATGATTAAGTCTTAGAAATGGAAGTTAAAACTCAAAAAATAGGAACACAAGGCTGCAGGTGGGCAGCTCCATCCTGTGTGTCTGTGGTGTGGAGCTGAGTTGGTCTTGGGGAGTCCCTGCAGGGCAGTGTCTGCTCCCTGTGAATTCCTTGCACATCACTTACTCCAAAAATCCCCTGTCAAGTGGTGATGGGGTAGCTAAGCTTGAATTTCCACTTGGTCACCAGAGGCACAACCTTCTTTGTGATGAGATTTTGCAGCACAGGGGGTACATGTCCAGCTTGTAGATGTGCCCTGTTCAGTGCCCTCCCAGAGGGGCAATATTTAGGGATCCTAAAACATGCAGCATGTTGTCCCATTCCTGACTGTGAGCAAAGCCTCAATGGACATCATTGTGTGCTGCAAACAAGTTTTGCAACTCACATAGGGATTGGGCTAAAATCATAGATGGGCTACAATTTTTGCTTTGGCTTCCTCTAGAGACCTACTGCATCCACATCTCCCAGCTGGCATGGTCAGGGAGTGCCTCAGTGGTAGGATTTGTCCTTAGGGGAGGTTTCCCCATGTTCCTGTTGCCTCTTGGAGTGCTGAACAGGATCTTCTGGACTTCTCCACAGCTGCTGGGCTGCTGTCTGCACTGCAGTCATCCCTGGAGCTATCTGGGCCCTTTGCACTGCTGATCTCCTTCCCAGGCAGGCGAGACAGCATCCAGGTTGTCTTTGAGCCAAGGAATTTCTTCTTGGCTGTGGGTGGCACTGAGCCAGAGCTGATCCTGACAGCCCTGGGGTGGCTCGGGCACACTGGTTCCTTCTGCCACATCCCACCTGCCAGGCAAGGCTGCTGAATGAAATCAGGGAAGTGAGATGCAGCTCCCAGCAGGACTCTCTGAGCCCTCCCTCAGAAGTCCTTTCAGCAGTGTGGCCTCACACTCCTTTAGTCCCTGGCCCACAAATGCTGTGACTTTACCTGCAGTTATTTCAGACTACTAGATGGGGGGCAAATTTCTCTTTAGCACTGTGAAATCTGCTGGCCTCTGCCTTCTGGGTGCTGCTGCCCAACCTTGATGATGGTTTGAATTGGTTTCTTGGGCTGTTTTTTAATTGGGTTTTCTTTGGGCTGGTTTTTTTTTTTCTTCTACAACTTTTGAATTGGTTTCAAACCTGCAGGAGCCCTGAGGCGTTGCCTGAAGCGATGCCTGTCATTACATCATTCCAGGCTTTTTTAGCAACAGGCTTATTTGTTTCAAACAACAACATGCAGATGTTGTTCTAAGGAGAAGAGCTGTTTGCTTTTCCTCTCACCAGCCAGCCTGGAGCCAAAGAGCAGAAGCTGATACACTGTATTTTTCTGGAGCTGTGCATGGGAATCAAATGGAGCCATGAGCACGGCTGTGCTGGCTGGGTGCAGGAACAGCTCCGTGCTTCAAGAGCCCTGTGAAGGGTCCTGAGAGCATCCTCTGAGAGAAGCATCTATTTCCAAAGAGCTGCATTGGGTTTCTCACAGCCCTGAAGAGATCTGCTGGATCTCAAATATCCAAACCCTTTGCTTTCCAGTGTTTATATTATAAAGTCACTAACTGAGCTGGAGGAGAGTGGGCTTTTTGCTTTTATTTTTTAAAGTGTAATGATCCACAACTTTATGTTGTGTTAAACATTGAACTTGCTGAGCACTTTGGGAGATGCCAAAGATTTGTCTGAGAGCCGCTCAAGGGACATATTTTAACTGCCCTGGGTTTCTACAGTGACCAGTTAGATCTTGAGAATTGTTATTTATAGAACTGGTGTGACTCAGAAGTGGCCAGCTGTTTGCACAGTGGAAAAGTAGAGAGCTTATCACTGGGGAAGTGCTGGGTTTCAGTTCTAGCTGCTGTGGTTCACTGTAAATGCTCCTCTGAGCGTGCTGCAGATCAACTGTCACTAAGAAGCCTCTGGGATGTGCATGGGTGGTGCTGGCAGGGGTTTGGTGACCCCACATATCTGGGTGGGTGCCTGCACCTGGTCTCCAGCCTCAGTCATACAGAGAAAGCATTTTTGAGGTGTTTAGGAAGATGTGAAGGTGGAAGGGCAGCACCGAGCGCAGTGCTCACAGTACAAGAGGGCTGGTCACTCCATCTGCCTCAAAGCTGAGAAGGTATTTGTATTCCCACTGTTTATGGGTTGGGATGAGGCTGTTCTCTTCTGGTCATTTCTGGACAAAACCCAGTTTCACCAGAAATGATGCTTTGAAGTACAGTGGGATTGTGGGTGAGCACATCACAGACTGGGAGATTCAGCCCCATGTGGGTGTTGAGGACAAGTATCCCTGTATGGCACAAGAATCCCTGTGCAGCACAAATATCCCTCTATGGCACCAGGATCCCTGTATAACATCCTGGGAAGCTGTGAGTGGTATGTCAGGTCCAAAGCACTGCTGCCTCCATGTGCTCTTTGTGTCCCCTGCATCCCCATCCTGTGTCTGTGCAGCTGGATGACCTGTACCTGATCGCGCTCGTGCACCGCCGGGACGTCAAGTCCCTGAGGGATCTCACGGCTGAGCACCTCCCGCTGCTGAGGAACGTCCTGCAGGAAGGGAAGGTGAGTGAGAGCCTGGTCCCACGCTGCTGTCCTGGCCAGGGAGAGCTTGGCTGCCTCTGCAAAGGCATCCCTGGGTTTTCTGGCACAGCATCTGCCTGGGGACCACTCCTCAGGAGATAATAAGTCATGAAAAAGGGCTGTGTTGCCCTCTCTGCCTGGATAGCCTGGCTGCTGCTCTCCATCAGCACCTCCTCCAGATCATGCCACATCCAGGTGCTGTAGGAATGCTCTATATTTCCCGTTAGCAGTGAGCTCTTCATGTTAGCAACCCTGTCCCAATCCCTGTTCTCAGCGGCTGATGTGTTTTTCCACAGGGTGTGTTTGGGAGATGGATGTGCAGTAGCTTCTCTTTCCTTCACTGGGTTAGAATTTGGAAAGTAATTGCACTAGGGAAGGTGAGAGATTAATTAAGAGATTAGTCAGGGGATTGCAGGGAGTGGAGCTGGCATGCCGGAGTTCGCCGTTGCTGTTCATAGCTTTAATTACACTGGCTGGTAACGGATCCCTGTTACTTTTCCAATGAGTTGGAGTGATAAGGGTGAAAGGGAAAATGATAGGGGTGGATAGCACATCCCATCATGGAGAGATAAAAGTGGGGCAGCTGGAGACCTCGCTCTGTCCCTGTAGAGGCTGAAATGGAGGGTGGGGAAGAGTTCAGTCCTCCCAAACTTCCTCCTTTCCCTTGCTGTGAGGAAGCTGAACGCCCTTTTACCTTTCTCTACACCTTTCCTGCCATGCAGGGATGCTCTTTCCCATCCATTCCAAGGCTTTGCCAGTGCTGAGCTCTCTGTTCCCCCTCTGCAGGAGGCCATAGTGAAGCGCTTTGGTGTGCCCGGCTCCCAGCTGCGGATCTACCTGCACTACCAGCCCTCCTACCACCACCTGCACGTGCATTTCACTGCCCTGGGCTATGATGCACCGGGCAGCTCTGTGGAGAGAGCCCATCTCCTGGCTGATGTCATCGACAACCTGGCCATGGACTCCATGTACTACCAGAAACGGGCTCTGACCTTCCCCTTGCGGGCTGATGAACCCCTGTTTAAGAAATTCCAGGAGGCAGGAAAAGTGTGAGGAGGCAGAGGTGCTTTTGTATAACTTTTTTTAAAACAAATACTCAGTTTTGGGCTCTTTTTTAGGGTTGTGTTCCTTTTGTGTTTTTAAACTGTTTTTGTACGAGGTGGGGCTGATGATCCTTTGCTATGGAAACCGTGTTGTCTGTTCAAGTCCATTAAAACACTGATTGAATAAACCCCTTTGAGTGTGCTGGCTTTACTGGGTGCCTGTGGGATGCAGTGAGCAGAGGGGTTTGGATGGGAGTGGCTGTGTGTATCCGTATTTTCCACCTGTCCCCAGATGTCAGCCCAAATAGGGTAGTAGGGAGATGGACAGGTCCAAAAAACCCTGCTACCCTCAGAAAGCTTCATGTGTTTCCTACAGATTTACCCCTGGGAGTGAGATTGTGCTTTCCTTGAGCAGGGAGGGGTGCCTTGCTCCCAAGAACTCCAGTGACTAACCGGAGTCCTCACCCTTCCTGTCTGGCTGTGTGGAGAAAAGTGCTGTGTGCTGCCTGATCTCCAGCATCAGAGCCTCTGCTGTTCCTTAGTCATCTGTGTCTGAAACAGCCTCGTGTGCAGGGGCAGCCCCTTTCTGACAGAGGCTGCTAAAGTGTTTGCAAGGATTATGGGTTAAAGCCCCCCAAAAATAAATAATAGTGCTGTTCCTTCTGCTAAGGTGGTGGCAGAATGGGAAAGTGCCAGGGGTTGGATTCAATGATCCCTGGTGGTGAAAGACCCAGTTTCTCTGTATGCAGGGAGCTTGCTCGGCCACCCAGCCATTGGCTCCTGGCAGCTTCTCCACTGAGCACAACCTCTGAAAACTTCATGAGTTCTTGGTGCCAGAAAGGGCTCTGGTTTCTGCTTGGTAACCAGGGATGTAATTGCAGGAATCATCTCACTGCTACCCCAGTTCTTTGCTCCTTTCCACACCCTGAGCTCTAAGAGGGGTTTTTTTGCTGATGGTGGAAAACCCAGTTGTGATTTATTTTTTCCAGGCTGCTGGCTGTGCCGGAGCATGGCCTGGAGCTGGCTGGAGCAAAGTGCCGTCATTGGAGGTGCCCTGGGGCTCTGCTCAGCTCATTCCATTTATAAATATTGAGGTCAGGCAGCTCCCTGATGCCTTTTAGCAGCAGGGGAGAGGCAGAGCAGCTGGATGCAGCCACCTTTCCTTATTTCTCTGCAGAAATTCCCATTTCCTAGGTGAACAGTTGGGCTTGGTGATCTTAGAGGTATTTTCCAAATTATTCTTGGAGTCCAGAAGTGCAATCCATAGTAAGAAAGCTGCAGTGATCTGCTGTGGGAGCCTTTCCCTCTTGCTTCAGCTCTACCCACCTCCTGAGCAGAGCAGGCCAGCTGATTTGGGGAGCTGGGGAGCTTTAGGATCTGGACATGGTCAATGGGGTTGCCTGTCCCATGGCTCTCCCTTTCCCTAGGTTTTAAATTGCTAAGGGACAGGGATGGTTTTTTTTCCATACCAAAGCATTTTCTCTGCCAAAGGGCAGCTTGGTCTCCTTTGGTGAGGGAACATCCCAGTTTTATGTCTCCACTCAGGCCAGCCCAGGAATGGAGATGATTAAACAACACACAGGCCCATCCTGTCTCCAAGGACAGCTCCCTGGTCCTCAGGTGTTGAAAAAACACCCTCAGTCTTGAAAATACACTCTCAGAGGGCTGTGACAGACAACCAAGCAGCACATCTTCCACAGACCATCTGCCTGGCTCCTGCTGGATGAATCGTTTTCCTGGGAAACTGCACTGGGGAGCCTGGGGGTGCATGGAGCCCAGGATGGAGGCTGTCTCTGCCTGTCCCAAAGGAAGGGGTCAGGGAGAAGCATTCTGATGGATCTGCAGCCTTCAAAGGATTAACTGAGGTCCTGGGGCTGGGCCTGCAAAGCAGATGGCATTCCCAGGCTGTGGCTTGAGGAAGGGTGAGCCTGAGGTGATCCAGGACAAAGCCGGCTTGTGCTGGGCATGAATGGCCACATTCTTGTCCCTCTGGAGCAGATGCTGTGAGATGCTGAGGCCATTCCCTGCCTCCTTTCTGAACAGATCCTGCTCTCCTGGCTCCTGCTTTGGCCTCGTCACCCTCTGGGGAGCATTTTGGCTGTGGTGTGATGCATGGCACAGCCTCTGCCCGTGCCCTGGTGGGGCAGGACACGAGTCCTGTCCTGCACTGCGGTGGCCATGGTGTTCCCTAAACCATTCTGTCGGTGTGAGCTCTGAAGGGTGATGGAGAGCTCGTTACAAATTCACTTCTCAAACAGCCAGCATTTTCCCCCCTCTTTTCTTTTCCAAATTACTCAGTGCTCATCATGCTGAATTAATCCAAGTGGCATTTTATCCTTTGTAAATTAAATATTAGGGCAGGGTGTACTCATTAACAGTGACTAACAACCCAGCAAAGGCTCCTGGCACTCTGCTATGGCAGCAAATATATTTCTTTGTAAATTAATAATATATTATTNTACAACCCAGCAAAGGCCCCTGGCACTCTGCTATGGCAACAAATATATTCCCATTTTCTGGTGGGCTTTAAACCCCTGTTGTCTGCTGAGGCTGTGGTGGCCACAGGAAGCTCGTGGCTGGTTTTTGGCTCCACCCAAGGCAACACAGGTATCCTGTGACTGCTCCAGGGATGCAAGCAGGTGTCCTGAGATTCCTGTGGGATGGACATAGCTGGTGTCCAACACTTGGTGTGGCATCACCATTGCTTCCCCAAAGCTTGGTGATGCTTGAGCCACAGCACTGTGACCTCTTGACACAGAAGTCTGGGCAATCAGAGGTCTGGGTGATCCTGGATTTGCATCTCTGCAAGGGCTTTTATTCTGCTCCCTGTCCCCTTGATGTTGCCCTGGGCCGTGGGGGGTGCTGGGGTTGGGACCATCACCCCAAAACGAGCCCATCTACCAGCACCAGCAGGACACAGCTGCTTGGGGACTGAGAAGATCCTAGGAAGTGAAGCTTTGCAGCCTCTTTTAATATTCTGTCTTGGGGCCACAGCAAAAATAGACATTTGGGATGCATTATTATTGCTGGAGCTTCATTGAATGCTGTTTATTATTTTCAGATGCAATAAACCAAGCAGTGGAACCCATGAGACCAAAGGGTCAAAATATCCTTCAAGCAAATTCCTGCCGAGCTGTGGCCCCACTAATTATCCCAGATTGTCTACAAGCCCGTGGCAATTAAAACCTAATTACGGCCAGTTCGCCTGTCACCACGGGTAAAACTCTACCCCACTTGTTAATGGCAAGGGAACGCCAGCTTAAGGAGGATGAGGAATGAGGCAAAGATTCTCTTCAAATATTGCTGTAGTTCCGTTGGCAAAATCAGATGTGTCAGCTCAACAGGTATTTTATCAATTTATATTGGCGCCGGACGTGTTGTCTCAGGGATTGGCAAAACTCACCCCGGGCAGGAGGGAAGAGTTTGAGGCTTCAGAAATAAAAACAAGTTTTGAGGGGAATAAAAAAACTTTAAAAGTTGACTGCTAATTTTGTGTATTGTGAGGTGGGATGGAAATGGAATATCCCGTGGGAGAGCGAGGTGGCCTGACACGGGACATTCCTGTGGTGAGGATTAATTTGTTTTCAGGAAAAGAAAAATACTTAATATTAGTTGATGATTTTAAGCAAAGCCATCGCCAGGGCGTTTGTGTGTCATCTCATGATGGTTTGAGCATAATTTCGTGGGGCTTCCAGCATCGTCTCATGGGGGTTCAATGAGGGAACAGTGCAAACCCCCTGGCTCCGTGTAAATCTCCAGCAGGATGAGCTTTGCCCACTCCCCAAAATGTGCTGTGAGCCAATTTTGGCGGGTTTTGGGTGGGGAGTTGCCTTGGGAGGGGCTGCCCCCAGCCCACGATNGGGGCGCTGGAGGGGTCGGAGGGGGGAACCCCGCGCTGGGAGGGCGCAGGGCAGGGGCTGTGCCCGCCTGGCAGCTCCCGGGCAGGGTTGGCATGGGGGGCTGGGGCTATGGGGGTGCTCCCCGTTCACCCCAGCTCGGACCCCCGCCGGTGCATCCCACGCCTTTGGCATCGGTGTCCTGGCGAGCGCGGCACACGGGAAAGGGAGAACGTGGCTTTATTTCTACGTTTTGTGGGTTTTTGAAAAATAATTATTATGATTATTTTTCTAATTAACGCAATTAATCAGCGCCTGAAGTGTGAGTGTGGGCAGCAGCGAGAGGAAAACCCCCGCTCTCCCAGTGCCATTCCATCTGCCGTCTCCCCATTCCCGGCAAAACAAACCCCCTCATCTCGCCGGGAAAAGACGGCCTTTGGCATCGCTCCTGCCCATGGCCACTCCCGGGGAAGGAGATCCCACCCCGAGAGCCCCGGGAAGAGACGGTCTGGCATCTTCCCATAGCACGGGCTGGGCTCGTTGCGATGGGTCGGGGAGATTGGAATGCCCGGGAGCCGGGGTAAGGAAGGGAAAATCCTCGCGGAGGCCCTGGGAGGGGAGGACGTGCCCCGTGTGCAGCTCAGGACACCGCTCCTGTGTGGAACAACGGGCTGAGGAGGATTTATTAAGTGGTCTGAGCCTTTTTTCCCCATCCCTGAGCATCCTCTGACCGGTGGATGGATGTGCTGCAGTAGCCTGGTGATCCCAAAGGGGTAGGAGGGGCCCCTGCCGGTCCCCCACCCAGTGCTGGTGTGGACAGAGCTGCTGGCAGCGGGATCTGGGCATGTTCCTGCAGGATAACTGCCGGCCCATCCCACTCCGTGTGCCTGGAGCCCTCTTCTCCCACGGGACAGGATTGTTTCCAGGGAGAGATGAGGATGCTTGCCCCAAGACCAGCTGGACTTTTCCCCATTGATCTTTCCACGTCAGGTCTTTGCAGGGTGAACCAGTGGTGTTTTATTGTTCTGGGGAGTGGAGAACAAAGGAAAGTTCTTCCTCTGGGTGTTTTTTTTTTTTGTGTTCCTCAGCTTGGACACCATCTCTCCCATTGGATCAGTAGGGTGATGCTCGGTGGGTTGATGCTGGCTGCTTGGCAAATCTGATTTCCATCTCTTGGTGAGATGAGCTGAATAAAGTCTTGTGGTGGAACTTTTCAGGAAGCTCTGCTGAATTTCCCCATCTTTTCTGCTGGGCTCTCCCTCTGGATACTCCTGGAGGCAGGTGATGGATTTCCCAGGCTTTCCCAGCTGTCTCTGCCAAGGGTGTCTGTGGGACAGGCAGGCCAGAACCTGGGATCAGTGGTAGAACTGATGGTTTAAGTGTCTCCTAACGATGTGTCCAACATTTAATGAGCTCCTCATGTCCCTGTAAGCTGTAGGATGGGATCAACATGCTTTGCTGGACTTGCCCTAACCCCTGTCCCTAATTATCTGCATCATTAAAGGGCTGCTTGCTCATCCAGCTTCAGGCAGGGAGTTAATAGCAGCTGCTCCAGTAAGGCACTGAATTCTGAGAAATAATGCCTCTGCAAATGTAAATAGAAAAGGAGGAACTGTCTATGGACACTGATTTTAAGGGATGTCCACTATGGAGATCTGCAAGTAGGGTGTGTTCCACAGCTGGGATAGGAGCATCCTCCTGGAGGATCCACCCTGGAGGGAAAACATCCATTTTGAACTCTGGAGCAGCTGTACTCATGTCTACAAGCCTGTATTTTTATGGCTTGTGTCATCCCCATTCTTGCAGCCAGGATCAGAGGTGGATGCCAGGCTGCAGGATGTGGGAATGCTGAGACCAGTGCCCTCCCATGCCTGTGTTCAGGGGTTTTCAGCTGACAGCAATTCTCAGGTTGAATCCTGCTAATTAATTATTTGGCAATATCTCTAAATCCCATGTATTCTGTTGCTTATTCTCTTTGATAAAGTGATAGTCCTATTGCTTTAGCTTAGAATATTCCAGAGCTGATGCAGGCTGGTAGCATGGAATCTGCTTCTCCACAGCTTTCCCTATTGTGATTTAAAAAAAAAAATTATGTTATTTTTCCCCTTACATTTTTTTTCCTCTGGATGTAGCATGATGGCTGTGTAAGGAGCAGGGATGTGGTCCTGTTCCTGCGAGAGGTTGTCATCCNTCTTAAGTTCCCGTCACTTTGCTTTCACACTTCTCTGTCCTCCAGCTGTAATCCTCGTGTTTATTGAGCTTTTTCTAGGAAAACGCTGTGTCTTCTTGGGAGGGAAGAGGAACAAAACCCCAGTACTTGCTAATCTCTTGCTTTTCCAGCTGCTGACCCCTTGCATGTGACTGGGGTTGGGCTGGAAAGTTTCCTTGGAGGAAGGAGAAAGGCATTTGGCTGTCAGGGAACGGAAAAACCAAAGGAGCCGCTCTCCATCCTGGTTTTCCTTCGGACTGGCGGATGCTCGGAGCGGTTTCGGGCTGGCGCGGGCTGCGGCTGCTCTCCAGGATGTGTTTTGCCGTCTGCCGGAGCTCTCCGAGCCGCGGCCGCTGCTCCCGGCCGTGCCGAGGCGCGGATCGGCGCGGGCCGGGCACGGCCACGCCGGGAAGGTGCGTGGGAGCGGGGCAGGGCTGCAGCCAGCGCTGCTTCGGGGCTGTTCGTGCGAGATGGGGCCGAAACGGCGATCTGGGGGAAGGGGATGGGGCTGGAGTCTGCCCGTCCCACGTGGATCTGCCCGGCCGTAAATCGCTCTGCTGGGATGTCCAGCGAAGGTGGGTTTGACCGACTGCTGCTCCCTGTCCCTTGACTCAGGGAAGACTGGAAGGGGCTGGGCACTCCCCACTGCATCAGCTCCTTGCGGAGGACCGCTCGGTCCGAGCTAGGCTGGCGATCTCCGTCGGCTCTTCCATGCCATCCTGAGGATGATGGGATGCTCCTGGACCATCATGGGATGCAGCAAGTGCTGGCAAGGGATGCTCGGAGGTGGGATGCAGTGGTCCCAAGGGATGGATGGTGTAGTGCTGAAGGAAGACTCCTGACACCACACCAGAAGCTAGATCCACAAATCCATGGAAAGATTTCTGCACCTTTTTGGAGTTTTGGTTTCTTTTTATTGCAAGTCAGAACGACCCTAAATCACCAAACCACATCGGGATATGACCAAGCAGGAAGCTGGCTCCCCTTCCCTTGTTTTTTGTAGGTTTAAAAACACATATCTGTGCTGAAGTTTGGTTCTTCTCTTTAATCCTGGGTCTGTGAAGGAGGCTTTAACCTGAGCTCACGCCGTTGGAATTCCCTGCTGCGCCAGGGAGAGGCTCCTTGCCTTCAATCGCTTCCAGATGCCATTCCTGTTCCGGCTCTTCCCCTTGCAAAATGTCTCCCCCAGCCCGCCGAAGTTTTCCCGGCTGGATTTGACATCCCGATATCCGGCCAGGCTGAGTAAGCCGAGCCTTAATTTTTTAACTAGAGCCTGATGCCAGAGGTGGGAGGTTGGAACTCACCCCGCGGTGTTGCACAAGCCGGAGCCCTGGGGTGGATCCTCCATCAGGGTTTGAGCTGCTTGCGACATTGGGTGGTTTTTAAATTTCTTTTAAAATGGAGGTACATGAGCTGGGATGGAGTTTGGGATCCCTTGCTGCACCCTCTGCCCACATTGCCAATGGGGCAGAGCTTCCCTGAGCCCCAAAATGGCAGGAACCTGAGGCAGGAGAGTGCTGAGCAATAGTTCAGGAGTCTTAAACACTGCTCCGGGGCTTTGCTGATGCTGTGTGCACACAGCCAGCCCAGCATTCCCACTGTGGATCATGAAACACCCCTGGATGGGGATTAAACCCCCAGCAGAGCAGCTCTGTGGCTGTTGGGCTCATCTGAGCCCCCCTGGCTTGTGGTCTGTGAGTGAGATTTTTTGGTATGAGGATGGATCAGACCTGTCTGTGCTGGGAATGGAGGAAAGCGCTGAAGCATTGAGGGGAAAAATGAGATGCAAAGTGAGAAGTGAGGGAGAAAAATGCAGAGAGGGGGGACGTAAGTGAACTTTGGGGATGCAGGACTGAACAGGACTAGGGTGTGGGAAGTAGGATGGTGTCAGAAATGAAGGGCAGTGAGGGGCTTTAGGGGTTAAATGTGGTTCTGCCTTCGAACAAGGCATCAGGAGCAATGCCAAGGGCTGGGAATTCCTCAGGCCCATCCCTGTGCGATCACCAGTGCTGCTTCCAAACCAAAAAATAGACGGGGGAAAAAAAAAAGGATCACAAAGAACTGTCTGTTCGGGCATATTCGGGCTCAATAGGTTTTGGTTCTGGGCGGGGTCTCGTATTTGGGGTGGGGGAACCAAGGGTGGCCAAGAGCCCTGCTGTCAGAGCAGGCTCTTTATGCAACAAAAAGATGTGATTTGTCCTCAGAAATCTTACCCCGGGCTCCTTTTCCACTGCCTTGTTTCTCATGGGGTGACGGCAGCCCTCAAGGGCTTGGGTGGTGCAGGCAGTGTGGGAAGGGATGGGCAGCTCCTGATGAAGGGCTGGGGGAGCTGGGGGGACTTGCAGTTAAAATATGGATGAACACAAGGTTTTGGAGCCCTGACACCATGGCACCTGCCCCAGGACCTGTCCCAAAGCCGGATCAAAGCCCTGTGTCTCCCACACATTTGGCTTCTTCAGCATCCTGGTGGTCCATTGGCATCTGCCCTGGGGCTGGGGCTTCCCCAGCCCCTTTGCTCCCTAATTAACAATGTTGCTGCATAATCCCCCCTGCATTTACAAGTTAAATCGACAGATTATCTGTATTATGCAAACACAGCTTTACATCTTAATTATTTATTTGCATGGGGTGTCTGGAAATCAGCAGCACTAAGCCTGGGGATGCTGTTCGCTAGGAAGCGCAGACTTGTGCTAGGAAATTAACCCAAAGTAGGCTTTTTTTGGTGTGGTGGGTGATGCTCAACACCCCAGCTTGGGAATATGTCTATATTTTCCTTTTATTTTTTTTTGGGGTGGGGGGTGGTTATTGTGGGAGGCTCATGCTTAAATAGCAGTGGTTTATTTTTAGGTCGGTTGCTGCTTTGGATAATCCGGCTTGGCTGGGCAGCTTTGCTTTTCTTCCCATTCTCAGGGATTTGATAGAAATAGGTTTATTAAATTATTTTATTTTTAATAAAATAGTTTAATAAATTTAATAAATTATTAATAGAATTAAAGAACCACAGGGTTGGAGGATGGGGGTTCTGCTGGTAGTGGCCCTTTTGTGCTGTCCTGGACAGGGAATATCCACTGGGATGACCATTAGTGAAACCTCTTTCCAAAGTGTAATTCCCACACTGAAATTACACCTTTGGCTCGGCCAAAGGATGGTTGGGAAGCGGCTGGATTATCTCCCATTAAATACTTGCTGAATGAATAAGCTGCTGGTCCCGGGGCCATAGCGACTGGGGTGACGTGAGGGATGTGCTGGGCTTGGAAACACCTTGCTTGTGCCAACTGGAGACGTTTTCTCTGGAGGAGGATGAGCTCACCTGGATTTTATTCCCCTCCCAGCCTGGCTTTTGCTTTCTCCCCCCTCGGGAGGTAATTTTAACCGAGGGAGGCTGGCGCCGGTGATGGAGCACCGAGGGACGGACGGACGGACGGCTCCCTCCCTGCAGGTCTGGTGGGCGCAGGGGCGAGAGATTTGTCTCCATCTCCCCCTTCCCTATTTTAACAGCCCTGGGGAGATTTGGTCCTCGATGGGGAGGATGATAGGAGGAATTTGGAGGTTCACCCCTGCCCAGTGTGTGTCCTCTCCTGCCTCTGGAATACCTGTTCCATTTGGGATGCTCCTACACTGGGGCTGAGCCCCTCCAAGGGCCAGTTCTGGCTGGCTTTAGTCTTTAACACAGGAAGGGATGTGCTCATTGGGCTTTTGTTTTCTTTTGCCCAAAGCCAGGAGCATCCCGGAGGGAGATGTTGGGGAGTGGTCAGAAGGTGCCTTTTTCCCCCTCAGATTTGGAAACTGTTATTTAAATTATTAAACTGATAGGCAGGAGAGGAAACTGAGGCCAGCAACACAGCTGGAGAAGGAAAGGAGCAAAATCCAGCTTGTTTAGGGTTTCTTGAGAGGTCTGGGATATGCGACATTCATTTCCTGCTGGGATCAGCTGCTGGATGGGTTGAGCTGCCTGTGGTGAGTGGTGGAGATGGCAGCTCCTGACCTGGTGGACGCTGGAACCGTGGTGGGACTTTTCTGGACCTTGGGTTGGGAATGACCGATTGCACGGGCTCATGGCAGGGAAACCACTCGGGCGGCTGGAAAACAACCCCGGGAAGACCGGCAGCAATCCAGCTCCTGGCTCTTCCAGTTGTGCTGGAAAGACCAGCTTAGGGCAGGACCTTGGATCCACCAGGATCCTGCCTGGCTGATGTGCTTTAAGGTATTGCAGTCTCCTACTCATCCAGGGCTGCAGAATCCTCCTGGAACCCCCAGGCAGCTCTGAACATCCTCATCCTCATTTCCACGGGCAGGGGCTGATGCTGTGCCATGAAGTACTTTAGCAGGAGCTCCCCAGGGAGAATTTAACCTTGGTAGTGGATCCTATAATTCACAGCTCTAAATGAAAAGGCTCTGTGTCAGAGGCAGCAATGTTGGATGCTCTGGTGGATTCAGGGCTTCTGGAAAGACCCTGGTGTCAAAGGTGAATTTTGTGGCCCCAAGTGCATTTGTTTTGGCTGCTGAGATTGCCCTGAGCCCTTGGGATTAATTGCCCCCAACGCAAAAAGCGATGGAAAGAGGAAGCAAAGGTTGTTTGGGTGGAGAGGGAAGGTGTGACACTGGGATGGAGCCATTCCTGTTATCCCAGGGCATGTGCAGAAAGTCTGATCCCTGGTGAGAAGTATCCATGAGAAACCATCTCAGGCCCCTGGATGGTTTCTGTCCCCACCCCTCGGACAAGGATATAATTCTCTTTGTTAAATGAATGGGATATTGAGAGCGGAGCATGCTGTGGGGAAGGCTTGCACCTCTCTCATCTCTGCTTTTTCTAGCTGGAGGAGATGGAGAGAGGTGAGGAAACCTCTGGCCCTTCAAAGCTTTCCCTTGGAAGCACCTTCTCTGCCAGGGCTTAAGGAGCAGCTGACAGAGAGAGGCTTGTCTTCCTCACCTGCATCACCGTTTCTTGCACTGAAATGAGCTGACATTCCCACTCGTGTGATGATCTTGGGGGGGAGAGCCGTGGCTCCCACCACACCCCATCCATCCCAGGGGCACAGGGAGAAGAGCAAAGCTGGTGCCCTGGGGCTCACTGGGGTAGCAGTGGGCTCGCTCCACTGGCTGGCTCATTTTCCCCTGCCTGGGAGCATTAACTGGGATGCAGAGCAGAGAGGCTTTCTCTGAGTGGCAGCATGGCAGGAGGGTTTCTGTGCATGGCATGGTTTCTCGGCAGGGCTTTTCCTCCCCCAAATCGTAAGGATATTACAGGGCTGAGGATGCTGAGGATTCTGTGATGGGACAAGGATACTCAGGGAGGCTCGAAGGATGCTGTGGGGGCTCGGAGGATACTGTCATGGGATGGGGATGCCAGTGGGAAGGGACTCTGAATTTTTGGGGGAAGAGATGCCAGAGATGTGGGAATAAGGAGCGTTCTCTACGCAAGAGGACAGCAAAGCTGCATTCCCCTTTCCCTGGGAAAGGGCACCGCTCCATCTCGTGGGGTCTTCCTAAAAGTCCGAGTGAGTCACAGAAGGGGATTTCGGTGTGAAAGGCCAAGGGANATTGTGGGAGGCTCATGCTTAAATAGCAGTGGTTTATTTTTAGGTCGGTTGCTGCTTTGGATAATCCGGCTTGGCTGGGCAGCTTTGCTTTTCTTCCCATTCTCAGGGATTTGATAGAAATAGGTTTATTAAATTATTTTATTTTTAATAAAATAGTTTAATAAATTTAATAAATTATTAATAGAATTAAAGAACCACAGGGTTGGAGGATGGGGGTTCTGCTGGTAGTGGCCCTTTTGTGCTGTCCTGGACAGGGAATATCCACTGGGATGACCATTAGTGAAACCTCTTTCCAAAGTGTAATTCCCACACTGAAATTACACCTTTGGCTCGGCCAAAGGATGGTTGGGAAGCGGCTGGATTATCTCCCATTAAATACTTGCT
>VXAX01006471.1:333040-396159 GCA_013399835.1 Leptocoma aspasia
CCTGGATGGTTTCTGTCCCCACCCCTCGGACAAGGATATAATTCTCTTTGTTAAATGAATGGGATATTGAGAGCGGAGCATGCTGTGGGGAAGGCTTGCACCTCTCTCATCTCTGCTTTTTCTAGCTGGAGGAGATGGAGAGAGGTGAGGAAACCTCTGGCCCTTCAAAGCTTTCCCTTGGAAGCACCTTCTCTGCCAGGGCTTAAGGAGCAGCTGACAGAGAGAGGCTTGTCTTCCTCACCTGCATCACCGTTTCTTGCACTGAAATGAGCTGACATTCCCACTCGTGTGATGATCTTGGGGGGGAGAGCCGTGGCTCCCACCACACCCCATCCATCCCAGGGGCACAGGGAGAAGAGCAAAGCTGGTGCCCTGGGGCTAACTGGGGTAGCAGTGGGCTCGCTCCACTGGCTGGCTCATTTTCCCCTGCCTGGGAGCATTAACTGGGATGCAGAGCAGAGAGGCTTTCTCTGAGTGGCAGCATGGCAGGAGGGTTTCTGTGCATGGCATGGTTTCTCGGCAGGGCTTTTCCTCCCCCAAATCGTAAGGATATTACAGGGCTGAGGATGCTGAGGATTCTGTGATGGGACAAGGATACTCAGGGAGGCTCGAAGGATGCTGTGGGGGCTCGGAGGATACTGTCATGGGATGGGGATGCCAGTGGGAAGGGACTCTGAATTTTTGGGGGAAGAGATGCCAGAGATGTGGGAATAAGGAGCGTTCTCTACGCAAGAGGACAGCAAAGCTGCATTCCCCTTTCCCTGGGAAAGGGCACCGCTCCATCTCGTGGGGTCTTCCTAAAAGTCCGAGTGAGTCACAGAAGGGGATTTCGGTGTGAAAGGCCAAGGGATGTTGGGGAAAGCCGCGGCGAGTTCTGCGCTCCGATCGGCCACACCTCCTCCTTAAGAGCGGCTGGGAGCCCGGCCCTGGGGCTGCCGGTGCCGGCCGAGGTGGGTGGGAGGTGGGTGGCTTTTCGGAGCTGGGAGACTTTTCGGAGAGCTCAGACTTCGGTGCGACCTGTGCCGGCTCGTCGGGGCCCCGCTCCCGCTGCGCTGGGGCCGGCTCCCCCCGGCTGCCCCGGCCGGGGATCCGCAGCGAGCCGTGCATCCTCCGGGGGCGGGTGGCTGCCCTGCCGCTGCGGGTGCCTGCAGCCCTAAGCATGTCCTCCCTTCTCCCTTTCCTAGGGGAAGAGAGGACGGCCGCGTAGATCCCGCCGAGCTCCCGCCTGCTTCGCCTGGACCAAGAGGACAGGCCGTAAGTAGCCTTGACTTGCTGCCAGCTTATCCCCGCCCTGCTGGGACTGCTTTCAGCCTCTCCCGCTGCTGGAGATGCAGGAAAAGTCTCCCTGGAATGAGAATCCTCCTCCCTGCGTGGGTTAATGGGGCACTGAGGTGATACTGGGGGTGCAAAGTGATGGGCCGGGTTATTTGCTGGGAATCTCCCTCTGCATGGGAGAAAAAGAGCAGAGAATCCAGGCGATTTGGGGCTGGCCAAGTCGGGCTATGGGGTTGCTCTTGTGGTTCCGCTCCTCTGAATCTGGTGCAAAACAGGAAACAGAGGAGGAACCACGAGGCCAAGGTTACACGTGAGCCTTGCAAGGGGGATGGCAACTGCAGGGAGCTTCTGAGCCCCAAAAAGGGACCCCCAGAGTCAGAAGGCATTGGGAGCAGGGGCTCCCTGTGAGGTAACTCAGCCTTGGAGCTTGATAGCCCTTAATTTCCCGCCCCTTTTCCCAGAAGAGCTGGGGCATTGCTTGAGTTTGGGCTGGCAATGGGCTGGAGCATCTCCATGGTTTTTACCTTTGAGAACTGTAAGGGAGTGGTGCTCCCAGTGGGTGTTCTGCCTGCTGCTCCCAGGAGAGCAGGGAGAGGCTGCCTGCACTCTGTCTGCACCCCAGCTCACTGCCTCCCCCTTTCTGCTGCTTTTTGGGGGGACTTAGCCCAAGACACAGGTTCAAAGCTGAGTTGCCAAAGCCGCTTTTGCTGTTGCTGCTGCATCCCTGGGTGATCCCTGAGGATGGAGATACCGGAGAGTAAACGCGGCACCGAGATGAGGGTGGCAGCAAAGGGGGGCTGGCTGGGGCAGGTAGGAGAAGGGTGTGCCTGGATCAATGTCAGGAGATCAGGGATGAAATGTCCCACAGGTCACATTATCACTGCCTTCATCTCCTTAGCAGGGGTTTGTCACCTCATGGGTGGCTCTGCTCTCTTCAGCAGCTCGGCCATAACCTCCAGGGTGTAGCGAGCTGCATACAGCAAGAAAAGGTTTTTATTTTAGTGTTTTAAATAGCAAAAGAGTGATTAAACCTATATAATAAAAATAATAATATGTAATCTCTAACACTGTAGCTTGACTGTAGCCCTGTAGCTCCATGATGGCCGAGGGTTACCCCAGAGTAGTGAGATTAACAGGTATACCCACACAGCTGGTGTTTTGGGGCTGTGGGAAGGGATTTGTGTCCCATCCCTTTTTTCTGCTGCAAGGATTGAAAAAAACATAGGGGGAGAGGAGAGAATGAAGCCAGGGCTGGTCTGAATGTGCTCTGGAGCACATTCCCATAAAATGGGAAGGCAGAAGCAGCTTGGATTTATCCTGAGGACCTGCCACTGTGGAAATACTTGTTGTACCTGAGCTTATTCACTGTTGTCACCTTCAAAACTGCAGCCTGGTCATGGGTAAATGTTTTGTTAAGACTCACATGCCAACGAGGGCTTGTTTCCCCTATCATAAATCTTTGGCTGGGTTATTGTGTGCCTGGGATACCACGGCAAAGGAAACAGTGCTGCCTCTCCGAGTAAGAGGCAATTAAGATTCCTTTAAAGATTCCTTTAAACTGACTCGAAGGGCTCTTAAAATAGGATATATGTGGGTATCGTTGCACAGGCCAGACTGGCTCCACACCCTCTGTGGGATCTTGCCCAATGTCCAGTGGAGTTGATTTTTGCAGTACTGTGCCCTCATAACCTTCTTCATCCCCGCAGCCCATGGCACTGCAGCTCCGGCTCTTGACATTGCTCTGCTCAGAGGTTTTTGGCATCCCTTGCTCCCTCCCAGCATCCCTGGTCCCCCCTTGGTATCCCTCTTTCCCTGCCAGCATCCCCATCCCATGCAACGCCTCTTGGAGGGGGCTCAGATCTGATCCCTACTGCCTTTTGGGCTTGCAGTGGTGGTTGTTGCGATCCCACAACGATTTTCTTCCCAGCTTGGGAAAAAAGCTCCCCAAGCACTGGGACCTCACAGCAGCCAGGGCGAGGAAAGTTTGGGATGCCAGGCTGGGGCTTTGGGTGTCTCTGATGCTCTGCCAAGCCCAGGCAGTGCCTGCAGTTGGCTGGATCCTTTCCCTGCAGGTTGGCCCCCGGCCGCCTCCCAGGTTGCGCTCAGGCTCCGGCACGCGACGGTTGTGCCGGGGCAGGGCGCGGCGTGGGGCGTGAGCCGACATCTGCCGGGCTCCTCCGGCGATCCCGGCCCTACCGTGAGCGGAACACCCGCGGGACAGGGGCTTGGAACATCCCGGGGCTCTGAACTGCTTCTGTGGGGTCGATCCTGGTTGTTGTCCTCCAGGGAGCACAGGATCTGCCCTGCTGGTTCCCAAAAGCTCTGTGTGCCTGCAAAGCTCGGGAGAGATGGTGTGGCTGGGACTGAAGGAGTCTGTGCTGTCCTGGCTGGCTGTCTGTCTGTCTCCCTTTGGTTCCCACTGCTGAGAGTGAATCCTTAGGGACTGCCAGTGCATCCCTTCCTCGGGTGCTATCCACTCTCCTTCAGTTAAAAATAAAGGCATGTTTTTTTGGGATAAACTGTCAGAGATGCTTATTTTTCAGCGAGCATCCTTCTTACCCAGGGAAGCTGGACCAGGCAGTGGGTGGCTCCGTGTCCCATGGCCATGTGGGATGGGACGGTGGGAGCACAGGAGAGGTGTCCTTGCCTCGTGTCATGCTTTTCCCAATCCATAGGTTACCATGGAAACATAAAAGTACCAATCCTGCTGGTCCATGATGCTTTGCCTGGATGGCCTGGGATCACCATCCATCCATGCTGGGATGGTGTGGGGGAATTTATAACCACTCCCCACCTCCGTGCTTGTTCCATGCCTTTAAATTCCTTTTTTCCCTTTTTTTTTTTTTGATGGGAGCAGCTTGGCAGGTGCTTGCTTCCATTCTGTGGATTGACATTACTTAAATCTGGAAATACTGGAGCCATGGAAGCCATGGGAGGAGATGAGAATGGGTGGATGGAGATACAGGGATGAACCTCTCTGAGTTTCCCCCCTGGCAGGAGGGTCGGTCTGTTTGGGTGTTGCTGGCATCTCCCAGGGGTCATAGTGAAACTGGGAGGCAAAACACTGCTGCAGGTTGGAGGTGGACAAGGAAACTCCATGAGGCTTGGACATGAGCTGCCTCTGCAGCATCCTGAGAGGGGGCTTTCCCAGAACACGGGGTGGGAAAGGGAGTGGGAGACGAGGAATGGGCCATGGGGCTTTTGGATGCTTTGTGCAGCGATAATTGCAGCCTGCGGTGCTGTGGGGGTGCATCGTCCAACATCAAAGAAGGGCTTTTCCAGTCACTTCTTCCAGGTGTGGGGAGCTGAATCCAGCTGGGACTTTCCCCTCAGCTTCAGGGCTTGGCGGGGCAGGCAATGCCCTGGAAGAACCCTGGGGGAGCGAGGGTTGATCCCAGTGAGTGCTGAGTCTGTCCCTGCCGGACAGGGATGCTGCAGTGCGGGATCCAGGGAGGATGTTGTGGTGAGGGGTCTGTGTTGGGGGACCTGAGGGATTCTGCACGGGCTCTGAGGATGCTGTGATGGGACAGGGATGTTGTGGGGGCACTGAGGATGCTTGCAGTGGCTTTGAGGACGCTGTGGGAGCTCTGAGGATTCTGTGATGGGACAGGGATACTCAGGGAGGCTCGAAGGATGCTGTGGGGGCTCGGAGGATACTGTCATGGGATGGGGATGCCAGTGGGAAGGGACTCTGAAGACATTGTGGGGGACCAGGGATGCTGCAGGAACAGGGACATTGCAGGACTGGGGGTGCTGTGGGAGGGCTCTGAGGATACTGTGAGACCAAGCTGCCGTGGGGTGCTCTGGGGATACTCTGATGGGACAGGGATACTCATGGGGGGACTGGGGATGCTGTGATGGGACAGGGATGCTGCAGGCTCTGAGGATGCTGTAATGGGACAGGGATACTCAGAGGGTGCTCTGAGGGTGCTGTGATAGGACAGGGATGCTGCAGGCTCTGGAGATGCTGTGATGGGACAGGGATACTCAGAGGGTGCTCTGAGGGTGCTGTGATAGGACAGGGATGCTGCAGGCTCTGGGGATGCTGTGGGGACCAGCAGAACCCTTTGGCATCGCTCCCTCCAGCGACCCTACAAGGAGGACACAGGACCTGGCTCAGGGTGTTCAGACCTTCCTGCTTTCAGCAGCTGCTCTGGTTTGGGCTGTGGATCTGGGAGGGCTGTGGTGAGCTTGAACTCCTTCCAGAGGCACGGGGGCAGCCGGGTGTGCTCTGTTTTGCTCCGCATTCCCTGAACGCTTCACTAAACATCGTTCCTTCTCCTCGGGCATTATTAGCCGTGTTTGCCTAAGATAAGCTCTGCATCAGGCCCAGCTTGTGCATACAAGCCTGGGAAAAGATCATAAAGCTGTCAAAAAAAATTATTTTAAAAAAGCTGGTATGTAAAGGCAAGCATTGCGGGCAGAGCAGATTTTCCCAGTGTTTTCACTGGTGGAAGGGGCAAAGTGTGCTTGGTTGGGTGTTTTGGCACCCAAGGATGAAGCTGGGGGGTGAATTTGGTGCTAAAATTGGGTCCTGATGACCAGCAGTTTCCCAGCCCTGGGCAAACAGGGGTACTCAGGCCCCCCAGGAGCATCCCCAGCCTCCAGCTGAGGCAGTGGGTTTCCCCTTAGGGCTTTTGTGGCCAATTTTGCTAAGAACAAAATCCCCCAGGAAGTACAAGCTGCTTTTTGCCTTCCTCTAATTTTACTTTTTCCAAGCAATTGTAACATGTAAAGGGGTGAGACCCCCCTGTATTGCTCCCACCCTTGAAGATCTAGTCGTGGGTTTCATCTTCCCAAGCAGGAGGGGCTTGTTGAGCTGTACAGATGCAGGATGAGAACCAGGGTGTAAGTTGGGATGTGGAGTTGCTTCCCCTTTCTAGACCCCCCAGGTAATGGTGGGGCACAATTATCCATGTTTTATGAAGGAGAAGTGGTTCAGAGGGAGAGAGGTGCTTTCCTAGGGGACCATCTCATCTGTCCCCATCCCTTTCCCCACCCCTCTGCTGTCAAATGGACACCATTTTCTTTTTCTAGTGTCCTGTCCTGTTGCTTTTAGTGTGGTTTAATTGTCCTTAATTACCATTCCTGCCCTTTTAACTTCAGAAGCCTGTGACAGGGAAGGAAAGAGCCTGGCCTTTGTGGGACCGTCTTTGGTCCCATTTCTCCTCATTCTTGATACATTTTTGCCCCCAAACCTGGTGCTCTTGGCTGGCTAGGGCAGTGGCCCTGCCACATATTGTGTGTTTGGCAGGTGTCAGGTTTGTTAGTAGCACTTCCTTGGGCAGGGAGGGTGTGAAGTGGGTGCTCTCCCTGGCCAGGTGACTAAGCCCTGGAGGCTCTGATGGGCAGGCTCTGATTGAGACACTGTTTGGATTGCCCAGCCCCAGCACCTCTTTCCTTGGCTGGCATTTAACACACCGAGACGTGGCTGCTCGGAGCCCAGAGGAGCTCAGTTACTGCGTGGCAAAGCCAAGCCCAGCTCTGAGCCTGGCTTAGAGCAGGATTCACCCTGGGAGCAAAGCCTCCCCTGTACCTCAAAGCTTCTCCCACTCGGTAAGTTCATCTTCCGTCCTTGCTGTGTCCTGCTGGGATGGGATGAGCCGATCCTGGGATGGCTCCAACCATGGTTCTTTGCTCCTTATTCCAGGAGCAAGAGGTTTCAAAGGAGCACAAAAGTGTCCCTGCTTCCCTGGGCAGTGTCTGTGTGGGCACTAAGCTTGTAACACCTCCTTCCCCAGGCCGGGATGGGTGAATCCAAGGCGTTGGAGGTTCCCCAAGTACGTGATGCTCTTTGGTTTGATCCTGCTCAGCTGCTCCTGTCCTTTCTGACTGGCTTTGTGGTGGCACGTTGGGCTTTGTACCTGCTGGTGCCAGGTGGATGCCTAAGCTGGGTTTAAAGTCTCCCCCATGGGATTTCGTGGCTGAAACCCCACTGGGGGCTTGTTTTTCCTCTCTAATTCATTTTTTTTCCCTTTGGTCTCTAACCTGTAGGGCTGAAGCTCCTTGGGAAGTGCTGCTTGCCTGGCTTTGATAAGCTCTCTAAACCAACCTTTTGGTAGCAAAGAAATGTGAATTTAAATAGATAAAACCTGTGGGGAACCCTTGCACCTGCTTGTCTGCAGATACAGATGGGCAAGCAGGGGGTGATGCCTCTTGGATGGGGTTTTAGGGTCAGCTCTGATGGGTTTTCCCTGTTTTCCTGCTGCAGGTGACCAGCCACAATGAGAGCTCCGGCCCCTGCCTGATCCCTTTCCTGCTGATAAAAATGATCAACAAGTCTCGTGAGTCCCACAGGGATCCCATCTGCCTCTGTCCAAGCAGGGATGGGGAGCCTGGGGAATGTGCATTTGGAAATCTGGGGGTTGGATGCTGCTTTGGTGTGGTTCCAGTTGAGTGATGGAGTATTGGGGTATCACAGGAGAAGGCTGTGGCAGGGAGGGTGGTTTTGGGCACCTTGATCTCTGGGCTTGGGCACCTGGAACCCCTTGGACTTTGTTGCACAGAAATGGGGAGGAGGCATGGAAAGAGGGATATTTGCCTAGGGTTTGATGAAAAGCAGGCAGGAGGAAACAGAAATGTCACAGTGGTTTCTAAACCTGGGACAAAACCACCGGACTCATCTTAGAGGCGCTCCTCCCTGGGTCGTGGTGCCAGCCAGCCCTGCTCCCTGATGAGAAGGCTCTGCCATCCTGGGTCTGGCTGGGGATACTGTGGGACCCCACAGGCAATCACCCAAACCCCAGGGCTGACATTGGTTTATCTCTCCCCCTCCCCTCTGGGCATGCAGGAGGGAAGATACTCGGGGTGCTGGCGCTGTTTCTGGTGATGGTTTGGTACTCGATCTACCGGGAAGACAGGTACATACAGCTGTGAGTGCTTCTTACTCAAGTTTAAAGGACCTCCTGCCCTTTCCTTCACTCCTGGGAGGCAGCTGCTTCCTGCCTATCCCACCCAAGGATGCCAGAGCATGGCAGATTCCTTGGATCTGAGGGGACTGGGGAGGTGGCAGCATCCTCGGCCGCTGCTGGAGAATGGGGGACACAAACGAGGTTCCCCCTCGGTGTGTGGTGGTGGTTGGGCTCTGCGGGGTTTTTGCAAACGCTGGTGCTTTCCTGAGCCCGGGAGGATGGGAATGGTGCTGAATGGGAATGATGGGAGCGATGCTGATGGAGATGGGGAAAGTGGAGTGTGAGGTTCATGAGCAGAGCAAGAGAGCCCTCTTCTGATGCAAGGCTGCAAGCCCAGCAGATAAATACCCAGGCAGTGCTGGCCTTAAATCCAGCTGGAAATCTCTGTCTCACAGCTTGAATCCCACAGTGGGGATGCCTGGGGGTGCCGGAGCCCCTTTTGCCAGGAGGGGGCTGCAGAGGAATAGGCATCATTTGATTTAATTAACCTCTTCCTTTACAGCTTTTATTTCCCTGTGCAAGAAAACAACAAAACAACGTGTCCACTTGGGGAGGTGGAAAAGAAAGCGGCGCAGCTCATCGGGAAGTGAGTTTTGGGGCTGGGAGCAGGGAGTGGGGGGGATGCAGAGCTAGGACCCCCCTCCCTGTGCCATCCCTGATCCCAGTCTCACTGACCCTTTGCCCCTTGGCAGCTACACGAGGGACCACCCACTGTTCTTGCAGCTGAAGGACTATTTTTGGGTGAAGACGCCATCGCTCTATGAGCTGCCCTACGGCACCAAGGGGAGTGGTAAGCCTGACAGTGCTCTGTGGGGTCTGTCTGTCCGTCCTGCTGCTGCTCCTGGGGTTTCAGCTTCCCTTTTCCTAAAAACATCTGCAAGTTGATTTTGTTGGGGACTATTCCCAAGCTATTTTCTTGGTTTTTAGACTCTGCAGTGTGTATCTCCTCAGCCTGGGTGCACATGGTGCCTCTAAAAGGGTTTAGGGTGGGCCAGGTTTTACTGAGCCCCAGAGACAGATTATCTTCCTGAAACTGGGATTAACAGTAGGAGCAAATTCGGCAGGGATGGCACAGCACTCAGAGTGTTGTGCCAGGCAGAAGCTGATGGAGATGGAGATCTCCTTCCTCACCTTCCTCACCCTCCTCACCCTGTCCTTGCCCTTGCTTTGCAGAAGACATTCTCCTGCGCCTGCTGTCCATCACCCACTACTCCCTGCCCGAGAGCATCCAGAGGTAACACTGGGGTGGGTTTAGGGGCTTTTCTTTCTTTTTCATCATCATTGCTCTCTTGGGGGTGGTTGAAATTTGTCTGTTGTGGGCCCAGGATTTGGCAAAAGGAACCTCTGCAACTCAGGGGTGGTGGATGGAGCACAGGAAGGTTTGGAGACTGGGGTTAAAATCACCCTGGTTTTGGAACAGGTCTGGTTGAGACAGGGTTTTCTCTCACAGTCTGAAGTGCCGGAGGTGTGCCGTGGTGGGCAACGGCCACCGGCTCCGCAACAGCTCCATGGGGGACACCATCAACACCTACGATGTCGTGATCAGGTACAGCCCTGGGCCCGGCCCACCGCTCCCTCCCCAGTGCCACCCGCAGCTGGGGCTGACACCTGTGATGTCCCAAAGGCTGAACAACGCCCCGGTCCATGGTTATGAGCAGGACGTGGGCTCCAAGACCACCATGCGCCTCTTCTACCCGGAGTCAGCCCACTTTGACCCCCGGGCCGAGAACAACCCCGACACACTGCTGGTGCTCGTGCCCTTCAAGCCCATGGACTTCCAGTGGATGGAGGCCATCCTTAACGACAAGAAGAGGGTGAGTGTGGTGGGGAACCGAGTCCAACCCCTCCCTGGCTGCTCCAGACCCCAACTGTCATGCCACCCCACGCTTGGGGACATCTGGCCTCTTGCAGGTTCGGAAAGGGTTTTGGAAACAGCCCCCACTGATCTGGGACGCCAACCCGGAGCAAGTGCGCATCCTCAATCCCTACTACATGGAAGTAACTGCTGCTAAATTGCTCAACCTTCCCATGAAGCAACCACGGAAGGTCAAACAGGTAAGGGGTGGGGATGGCTAATCACCCTGCACAACCTGAGGGGGGACAGCGTGTCCCCATGCAGTTCCCTGAAGGTTGTGGCTTTCTGTCCCCCAGAAGCCCACCACAGGGCTGCTGG
Source organism: Leptocoma aspasia (assembly GCA_013399835.1). Lineage (NCBI taxonomy): Eukaryota > Metazoa > Chordata > Aves > Passeriformes > Nectariniidae > Leptocoma > Leptocoma aspasia. Next base: position 343,400 of record VXAX01006471.1, read on the forward strand.
CCATCACCTTGGCACTGCACTTCTGTGACCTGGTGCACATTGCGGGCTTTGGCTACCCCGATTCGGCCAACAAGAAGCAAACCATCCACTACTACGAACAGATCACGCTCAAATCCATGGCTGTAAGTGTTTGCCCCACAGTTTTGTCTCTGTTCCCCCCATTTTTCCCCCAGGAGGGGGGATGGCAGCCCAGGAGAGCAGTGTCAGGATGCTGAATGGCGTGGGACGCTCTTCCCTCTCACTCCCCTCCCATGATGAAGGTTGAAGTCCACCTTTGGATGGTCATCATCCAACTTCTCTTGGTAGCTGAATGTCTTTGGAGGCATGGAGAGTTGGATCCATCCGCAGTTTATGTGTGAGGAGAAGAGCTCGTGGACAGAGGGATTGGGTGGGGAGGGTTCCATCCCTGCTTTTGGGGGGCTGAAGTCCCTGCTGGTGGGGTGGGAAGGTGTGAGGGGTGGAAGGGAAGTGTGTGGCCCCTCCTCGCCAGACTCTGGCATCACCCCCTGCTCCCCGTCCCGCAGGCGTCGGAGCACAACGTGTCACACGAGGCTGTGGCCATCAAGCGGATGCTGGAGCTGGGACTCGTCAAGAACCTCACCTACTTCTGAGGGTGGCGGGGCTGCACAGGGACACTGTCCCCAGGCCGAGGAGACACCGTCCCCTTCAGTGAGGGGACACCATCCCGCGCAGTGAGGGGACACCGCGCTGGCACGGCTGGAGCGACCGAGGGCAGAGCATCGTTGTCATCGTTGCCACCACGCCCTGGGACTCTTGGAGCGGGGCTGGGGCTGGGGGGCCGCGCTGGACCGCGGGTGCCCAGGGTGGGGCAGCTCTTGGGGGGTGCAGGGAGCCCGGCGGGGCCGTGGCCCAGCACCTTTTCTACTGATGCACTGAAGCTACCGAGGACTTGGAGGGGGTTTTTGGGGTAGGGTGGTCATCCCTCCCAGCGGGCCTGAGGGGGTGAGTCAGGGCAGGAGCCCTTGCTCTGGACGTTTTCTTTCCCTTAATTCCCTCATACACTGACGAGGGCCCTGCTGAGGGGCTGATTTTGGGGGCCCTGGCCCCTCCCCCCCCAGGGAATGGGAGCCTTTGGAGGCTAATGTTGCCTTCTCCCTGCCCTGGACCTCCCCCCAAATATTTAATTCCCTCCCTTTTTTTTTTTAATTTCCTTTTTTACTTGGCGGCCCTGTCCTGTGCCTTAGCGCTGGCGTAGGGACTTGTCCCCACAGCCCCTCTGGGTGGGGGCACCCTGGGGTGCTCGGCTTTGGGGTCTGCCAGGGCCCTTCGGTGGTGCAGATTAATTTAATTAATTTAAATGCTTATTTATGGTGGAGCCTTCACCCAGGGCCCGCACGCCACTGGTGTCAGGGACAAGGGGCCTTGGGTGGGCTGGTGTGTGCTTGGCTCCAGGGGTGGGCATTTGGAATGTCTCCCCACCATGGAGGGGTTGACTGGTGCCTTCTCTCTGCTGGTGTAGGGTCCCCTCTGCCCCCGTGGGGTGTTGAGGTGTTGAGGGGACCCATGGATGGGGGTGTTGGGGCTCATGCTGGCACCCAATAAAGTCCTGGTGAGGCTGGGATGGGCTGGGCGCTCCTGGGGCATGATGGGGGGGAGGGAGTGAGGGAGTTTTGGGGCTGTGAGACGCAGGGAGGGTGGCCTGTCCCCATGCCTTTGTGTCCCCGCATCCCCTTACCTGTTGTGACGCCCCATCTCCTGGCTCCCACGCTGGGGTTGTGGGGTCCCAGCTGCCCCGTGCCTCAGTTTCCCTCCACCACCGGCCATTTCTGCCCCCACGGGACCTGCCCCAGGAGGCCATGCCACACCCAGGCTCCAGGCCAGGTCTGTGCCAGGGCAGAGTGCCAGGGAAGCCATGTCCCTGCGGGGTGGCCATCAGCCCAGGCGTGCCACGAGAAACACCTCTTGTATTGACCGCGGTGCCGCGATACAGCGTGGAGAGGCCCTTCCCGGGGAGTCCCTGTCCCACCGATGTCCCCCACCTCCTGTCCCACATGGCGGGACCCCCCCGACCCCCCCGACACGGACTCTATAAGTATGGACACCGAACACCACGAAGGGAAGGGAGGAGCCGGGTGGGAGAGGGCAGCGGGAAGCGGAGGCAGCGGCGGAGGGGACAGCTCCCCGGGGCTCAGCGCGTCCTCGGCGGGGTTGTGCTTAGCATGTACCAGGGAGGGGGATGCCCGGCCGGTCCCCTGCCCCGCAGCCCCACTCTGGGGGGCCGGATCCGGCCTCTTCCCACCGCCGCTGCCGGCGGGCGCGACTGTCCGAGCACGGAGGCACGGCGCCCACCGGAGGGTCCCGAGCTCCCCGGAGGGGCTCAAACGTGCGTCTGCATCCGCCTCTGCAGGGGCCGGCTGGGGTCTGAGTTTTGGGAAGACGACTGGGAATGGTGGGAGGAGGATGCGGAGGCCTTGCTGGCCTTGTCGAACTGCACGTAGCCGTCCTGCTTGCCGCTGCTGCTGATGCTGCTGTCGCACTGGGTGTCGAGGAAGGAGCTGCTGTCGCTCATGGAGCCGCGCTGGAACTCGCGCTCGCACAGCTCGATGGAGCTGCTGCCCATGCCCAGCACGAAGCGCTGGCTGTAGTCGTAGAGGCGGCTCTGCCCGCTCAGGGTGCTGTAGATGTTGGTGAAGGACATGCCCGTGGGCACACGCTGCTTGCCGGCCGGGCGCAGGTCAGCCGGGCAGCCCGACAGCGAGATGGTGGGGGTGGAGTGGTGCTCCTTGAAGGTGTTCACGCTGTAGTAGCCGTTGGTGGGGTCCTGGGGAGTGGGAGAAGCGGGGCAGGTTGGTGGTGGCCTCCCCGGGTACCGTGGCATTTGGGGTGCCCACCCTGCCCATCCAGCCGCGACATGAGAGACTTATCAGAATCATCAAATATGCTGAGCTGGAAGAGACCCACCAGGACCATCCAGTCCAACCCCTGACCCTGCCCAGACACACCAACAATCCCACCCTGTCCATCCCTGGCAGCGCTGTCCTGGAGCTCTGGCAGCCTGGGGGCCGTGCCCATTCCCTGGGGAGCCTGGGCAGTGCCAGCACCCTCTGGGGGAAGAACCTGTCCCTGATCTCCAACCTAACCCTCCCCTGGTACAGCTCCAGCTGTTCCCTCAGGTCCTGTTGCTGGTCACAGAGAGCAGAGATTAGAGCTGTCCCTCAGGAAGAAGCTGCAGACCCTGACGAGTCTCCCCTTGATCTCCTCCAGGCTGAACAAGCTAAGTCACCTCAGCCACTCCTCGTATGAACCCTCCAGACCCTTCCCCATTTTTCTAGCCTCCCCTTTGGAGGACACCTCAACCACCAAACCATCCAGCAATGTCCTCTTGTGCCACCAGTGTATTCCAATCTGTTCAGCCCCCTCCAGGCCGGGACACAAGTGCCCCTTGCATGCCACTGTCCTGGCACCACACCTTCGTGTTACACCTAAAAGCTGCTGGGGCCACAAAGCAGCGCCGGAGAGAGGCCAGAGCCTCTCTCCCTGCACAGGGACAAGCCCTCTGGGACAGGCCACCACTGGGGAGATGGCCCAAGGACAGCCTGGCAGCAGCAGTGCAGGGTGAGGTATGAGCTGGTTCTGCCCGGTGGTGAGCACGGGGAGGGGTTCCCAGCACCCCGGGGTGCAGCCCCTCTGCCAGGAGTGACCAGGGGCGCTCTGACCCCATCTCTTCGCTGGGGACAGAGGCAAGCCCCAGGATCCAACTCACCTTCAGGTTTTGAAATTCCTTCTCCTCCTCCTTGAGCACCTCGAGCTGCTTCAGCACCGAATCCTGCTGGAACTCCCCCCGGTCCATCTAGGAAAGGATGCAGGCAGGGGTCAGCATCCCAGGCACCGCCTGACCCCGGGTTCCCCATCACCCCCAGGCCATCCATCATCAGCTCCAGGGCACTGGGAAGTTGGCACCAGCCGGATTCAAAGACTTGCCTAGGGGTGCCCCAGCGGTGTCCGAGAGTGGACGCCCGAAAGCCACACACTTCCCTGGGTTACAGATTGTTTTCCCTGTTTAGGACAGAAAAAGGCAGGCTGATGCAGAAAACGAATTATTTACCGTGGTGAGGGTTGGGGCTGTACCCGCCTGCCCAAAGCAACACCCCCAAAATCGTCTTTTTTCTGGTTTCCCTTCTTTTCATCCTTTCCTCCTCAGCTGAACTTGGCCGCCTCATTAGTTTTCCTTTGAAGGCTGGCTGTGATCGGGGGGAGGCGGAGAGGAGGGGCAAGGTGCACATTAATTACTCCACTGCTTTAATTACCCTTCCTTCAGCACGCGGGGCTGTGCAGGAAGCAGGATAATTATCAACCAATTTCTCAGTTGCCTTTTTTTAGCTTCTCCCGTATTCACCGGACGCCTCCAGCCCGGCTTCTCTGGGATCACAGTCCCACATCAGCCCCAAAATCCCCTTTTATTGCCCAAATCCTCTCCTCTTTAGGATGGTAAGTGGCTGTGGAAATTCACCCTGCGGCACTTGCTGTTCATCTCCCGAAAGCCTTTGATGTTGGCTGTTAAAGGCAATAAATTAAAGTACCTGAGTTTTCCTAGAGAAAAGAAAGCCTGTATCAGCCATTGATTTACCAGGATAAATATAAATGTCGCCGAGGATTAAACGAGTGCAGCTAAAATGGGACGTGGAGGGTTTTTTTGCTCTGCCAGCCCCGGCGACCCCCTCGATCCTCTAAAGCATCTCTGCAAAGGCAGACTGCAGCTATTAACCCTGTCGAAAGGGTTTGACAGGTCCCAGCTCGGAATGAAGAGGAAAAACCCCTTCTCCTCCTTGGATTTGGCTTTTTTTATGTTGGCGTGGATGACCCAGAGCAGGGCAGGGCCGAGCCAGACCCAGACATGGAGAGAGGAGAAGGGAGGTGGGAACCAAGGGAACAATCCCACTGTGACCAAACCTCCGCGGAATTAATGTCGGGTTTGATGGGGTGTTTAAAGCTGTTTTATGTCGCCTCTTGAAGTGATGGTGGGAATGATCGAGGTATTGGGATGCTCCTTAAGCTCCGTGGGGTCCCTGGCTGTCCCCGGGGCTGGCAGGACGCTCTGAATTCGAGTGCACCCCGTGGATTTGGAGGCTGCAGGGAGTCTCCACGTGAGGTCCAAAAAGCACCATCACATCACTGAACCTCCAATTCCCCCATTACAGCCGGTGATTAACGTCAACTTTATTAAAGTTTTACACCATTAATTAGTGGGCGGTGGGATCCTCGTTAGTGTGATTTCCGCTTTGTCATCACTGAGTAAACTCCGGGAAGGGACGGAAGTTAACTCAAGTTCACTCCATCACCAATATTAACGGGGATTATAAAGGGGGAGAGGGAAATAGATGGAAAAAGAGACCAGAGATGCCTGAGTGACCTGGCATGGCATGCCCTAGTGTCATTCCTGGACTTTCTCCAGCCAGGTGACAGCACCAATATGCTCTGGGCCTCACCGTGCAGATGGCTGGGGATACACCCGCCTGTTAGAGCCAGGAAGAAGCTCCCTGGCTTCTTCCTCCTGCCAGCGCCGTTCCCATCCTGAGAACCTCATGCCAGGACTTAATCCTGCTTGGCACTGCCAGGTGCCAGCAGCCTTCCCCGCCCCCAGAACACCGGGGCATCGCAGGTGGGCTGGAAAGTCCTGCCCATTCCCAAACCTCGCTGGCGCCTCCTGGATCAGCGTGGCTGAGAGATGTGACGAACTGCATCCCTGCATCCTTGACCGCCACTGCCTCAGTTTCCCCCACTGCAAAAGGCAGGGATCCCCTCCGGATGCTGAAGCATCACCTCAGGCTCGCTGTGCTGGCTCCCAGCGCGCAGGGAGCGCCTCCCTGCAGAGCAAAGCGCCTTCCCAGGGTCCCTCCGCTCAGGGAAGCTCCGGATGGAAGCAGCAGGCAGTGCCGTGCCTCTCGGCCGCTCTGGAAATGCGGGGCTCTCCCGCGTTTCACGCCCCCAAATGAAGCCTCTGAGATGGAGAATCCGACAGGATATTAAATTCTTGGCTTTCATTAGTGGACACAATATGTTTTTTAAAATGCTGCTTCAGGTCCCCGAGTATCCTCCAGACCTGGCGGGCTCGAAGTGCCTCCCCCCAGCTCGCTCCAGGTTTAATTACAGTATTTCCGGCTGGTTGGGTAATTGGATGCCACCCGGCAGCACTTGTGCGGGCCAGACGTTACCAGCGTGAGGGATGTTGGTGACGATTCCCGAACAGCGACTTCCACTGCTCCCAGGGAGGGAACAAACCCATGAATAAAGAACCCCTCTGGGAATTCCCAGCTCGATGAAGCTTTATCACCTTCAAACACTGGCCTCGGTCGCCCACCCGCTGGGGTGGGTGTGGCTGCCCCACCACAGGAGAAGCTGCAGCGCCTTGTCCCACCTCTCCCCAAAATTCTGCTTTTGGATGGGCTGGTGCCGCTGGAAGGGGTCGGCTGTGAGGGAGGGACGTTCCCCGAGCCTCCCGGCCGAGGCTGGATGTTGTGGAAACACAGCCCGGCTCCCATTCAGCGTGGCTCTGACAGCTCAGGGCTGCCGGTGCTTCCCAGGGTGGCGGTGGCAGTGGCCACTGGGCACATGGAACATGTCCCAGCCCGCGGCACGGGGGGGAAGGCTGGAAGGAGAAAGGGATGCTGTGTCCACGTAGGAATGAGCCTCGCCCAGAACGGAAATTCTGCTTTTTTGACTTTTCCCCAGGGATCTGAGCCGAGCACCTGCCTGGAAAAGGTGTCTGGTGCTGATCATATGTGAAGGCTGTGAACAAACTAGGAACAGCCCTCGGAGCAGAGGGATGGGTTTAAGGAGACAGGAAAAGATAAACCTATCACTGGATTGATTATTTTGACTGTTCCACCCCAAATACGAACCACAGGTGATGCCTGGATCTGCCTGGATCTGATGGAAGGGATGAACGATCCAGAGATGGAGATCTCTGAGATGCCCCTGCCTGCCTGTCACTTTGGGACCATCTCTGCTCATGGCAGTGGGGACGGCTCCTTTGGGATTATCAACCCCATTTCACAGGTGGGGAGGCACAGGGTCCGATCAGCCAGGAATAAACCCTGCGGTGGCAAGGGAGGAGGCTGTGCCACGCCGGAGCTGACGATGCTCTTCATCTCCCTCCTCACAGCCCGGGCTCAGCGGAGCTGCCGTGCCCATGCGATGCGTCCCGCAGGAGGGAGAATGCGGCTGGTGTGGTTTATTTTCCCCAGGATCAAACCCTTTACCAGGCTCTTTTGCCTCCAGCCATTAGAGCTGGCAGCCTTTTCCCTGCCCGTAGGCACTGCCTGGCAGAACAGCTCTCGGAGCAGGGTGGGAACGCCGCCGAGGCAATGTGAACATATGCAAATCAGCCAGCGTGACGCGTATCCTAAGGTGTTAATGAATTTATAGATGCATGAATAATTACTTGTGAAAAGCACGGTGAGCTGCCGAGGTCACAGATGGCTGGAGAATGACAAAACAGCGTTTGGGGCTCGGAGAGTCACGCTGGCATCCTGCGGCCAGGAGCGCTCCGGCAGAGCGGGACACGGTGGGAAACCGAGGAGCAAAGGCACTTCCACGGTGCTGAGGATCCTGAAATCCAGCAGGAGCAGATCAGGCTGTGCTGGAGTCAGGGGCTCGGCCGAGAGGCCGGGATGGGGTTAGGATGGAGAGCAGCGAGGAGCTGTTTGCCAGCGTGGCTGCTCCGTTAACATCCACATGAGTGATCCCGAGCCCCGGCACGGCAATGACAGTCACAGTTGCTATTAAACTGCAAGGTGTGATGAACACTGGTGAGGGCGAGGAGATCATCCCGAGGGATAGAGATCTCACAGCATGCTCGGAGAAGGCAAATGGGGAGGCAGAGGGAATAACGCAGGCGCTGGGAGGAGGGAGAGCTGGAAAATCCCAGGGTGAGGGTAGGCAGGTGCTGGGCACTGCCCTCCTCCTGCTAAAGAGGTCTCACTGCTCCTCATCAGCAAGGGGAAGTTTTAAACTTGATCCTTCATTTCATTGACAAAGTTGGATCAGGAACCTGTTTGGCATCCAAGGCTGGGTGTCTGATGCCCAGAGGAGGATGCCCACACCAGCTGCTGGACACAGCAAAGATGTGGATGAAGGGCAGAGGGGGGTCCCTGCAGACTCTGAGGAGAGAAGGAATTGGGGAGTATTTCCTGGGAACGTGCTTGCTGAGGGCAGATGAGGGTGGGGAGGCTCTGATCCAGGCAGGGGAGGGGGCTTTGATGCCTTCTCCCTGCAGGTAGGATGTCCCAAAGCTGTACCAAACCTTGCCAGCATCAGGGTCAGAGATCACAGACCATCTCCTCCAGCTCCTGAACGGTGCTGATCCAATGATGACATTTCCAATTGCTATATTTTCAGGAAAAAATGCCCGGATTTGGCCAGGAAAGGGGAAGATTTGCCTCTTCCAGTCCAGCCAGGCTGTGAGTCTCTGTTGTGTCACATCTGAAAGCGCTCAGCTTTAAGCGTGAACCCTCTTCACACTTAAACAGTTCCATTGTGCTGTGACCAAACCACCTCTCACCAGTCTGGCTGATAAACCCAGGAGCTCCACGAACTCTCCCTGTAAGGCATTTTTCCCCAGCTCTCAAACAAATGCTGTCATTTTTTTCTGCACCATTTCCACCCTGCCAGAATCCTCATTGCAGCATGCCCGGCACGGCTCCACACTGCTCTGCTCCCAGCCTCGCCAAGGCACAAGCTGAGGTGAAATCACCCCCTGGCTGCTGCAAATAACCTAAGGAAGTCCCCAGGATCCTGTGCTTGACCTCCCACCACCATCCTCTTCCTTGTTCACTCACAGTGGTAAATGTTCTCTCCTGCTGGGGCTTCATGTGTGCTTCCAGCCTGGTAGTTACAGTCTGGGGTGGGATTTGGGATGATCCCAGATGCCCCTGTGGGAGCCAGATCTGGGCTTGGCACTGCTGATCACACAGAGGATGTACAGGGTCCCATGGAGAGAAACCTTCTCATTTCCCTTCATCCCAGCAGATTGCTCCAAACCCAACCCCTCTGCCTCCTCTGTCCTTCCAGCCTTGCAAATCCCACCACGGACTTGCAGATTTCTCAGGGCAAAGCCCTACTGGGAACGAAGGGTCTTGCACGGGAGCCTCAGTGGTGCTGGGATAAGTTGCCAGATCTCCACCTCCTCCTGCCTCATTGTTTGGAGGCTCCCTGGCTGTTTAAATACTCTGGCAGTCCTGAGTATTTAGAGCAAGCAATTCCACCCACCCTACGACGATCAGCCTTGCCTTCCCACCAGGCATTCATGGAACAGCTTTTGCAGGCAGGACACACAAGTGCTGCCCAAAAACTTGAGAGTTAGAGGAGGAAAAAACCACCCAGCAGCCTAGAAAGCAGCCACCGGCTTCTTCAATCCCTTCCCCCTTTGCCATCTGCTCTTTTTTTTTTTTTCCCCCAAGGATTCTTTGCCATTTTTCAGCTTCTATTTGTCACCAGCAAGTGAAAGCCAAGGCAAACTGGGGCTGAGACACACAGAAAGTGACCACAGCACACAGAGGGGCTGGTGGTGAGGATGCACCAGCATCAGGGCGCAAGCTGGGATTCCTGGATCTCAGCCATCCACCTCTTGTCCTGCCGTGTCTGTCGGTCCCCTCGGGTGAAGGCAGTGGCCTCGGGAAGGTGACACCTCCCCGGTTGTTACAGACCCAGACTGGCCCCACATCCAACCCTGGCACACGCCTCGGTGCTGCCCACAGAAGTCCCTGGGCTGGTTAATGAGCTCGTTATCACCGCGTGCTCACCCGTTGTGCGTCTCCCTGCCCTCTGCAGCTTTCCAGGTGTGAGGTGGCAAATTTGCTTTGCAATTAGCCCGGCGGGCAGATGGGCCACTACAATAAATCCCTACCGGCTCTCCCTCCTCGTTAGCCAAGTTTCACTCGAGGAGTTTTTAGGGCAGGAGAACAGGATTTTTGGAAGAGCATCTTTGCCTTGAGCGGTTATTAGGGGCTGAACGACACGTGTCCGGGCTTGTTACCATCAAACTTTGCCCGGAGCAATCGCTTAGGGAGGGGAAGGGATTCCTTACCATCAGCTGCTTGATGGTCGGGTGCTCCTCCGCCTCCCTGCCCGAGGCCGGCTCCTTGTGCACGATCTCCACACGGATATCGTTCTTGGCAGAAACCACACCCTTGAGATCTGGGAAAAGGGGCACATGGAGAAGGGGGTTAGTCCGAGGCAGTGGTGGAGCTTCTGCAGGGATATGACTGAGGATTCCTGGCAGCACTAGAGAAAATAAACCCGGCTCAGCAAGCCCATTGGAGAGCTGGAGGAGAAATATTTGCGTTGCCATAAGGTATGGACGGCTCAGACTCTATAGGAATTCCTTCTGGAGCTCGGTTGGCCTCTGCCACACTCACGGTGCGGTTACCAGGGCTGTAGCAGAACTGCTCCCACAGGGAGTGAAATCGTTGTCCAGCCTGCTGATCCGTAGGAAATACTGCTCCTGAGGGATGGACCAGCCCTGCCCAGGTGCTGGGAACCCCTGAGAAAAGCCTCCCCCGGTCTGGGGTGCAGACAACACATGGAAAAGGCCAAGCAATGAGCACAGATGTGGCCAGGGAGGGTTTTATCATCTCCAAGCAGCCTGGGAATGACAATGAGAGAAGAGAGAAACATTTCTGGAGAGACTCCCTGCCTTCCCTGAAGGTGTCAGGCGTGCTTTGAACAAGTCATTTTAGCAGAATAAACCACAGCCGTGGAGCAGCGGGAGCAGAACGGCGACGCAAAGCCGAGATGAAAAGCAGAGATGGAGAAAAATCTGAGCAGCGAGACCTCAACAGCTTTGAACTGGGCCCCAGCCACGGACCTGGCTCTCACCTCCCAGGATAGCTGTGCCAGCCCTCCCAGACCCAAAAACTGCCTTGGACCACTGGTTTGTCAGATCTACCTCCAGCTGATGGATCCAGCAGTGCCCTGCCAAGCCAGGATTGTGGGGATCAGTCCAGAAAAGGCTGGCCCCCCCCCGGGAGTTTTATCTCTAAACCAAACTGAATGATGTAACCCACACCAGCTCGAAACTCTGCCTTTGAATTCATCTCTCCCGGCATCCCCTGTCCTCCACACCCACAGCCCCCAGACCTCTCCAAGTCTCAGGGCACAAGGCAAATCCTTTCACTGGGAAGTTGCTACAGCTTATTTTTTAAATGTTGTCCTGCTGGGACCACGTTCCTGATGCTGGAGCCTCTGTCTTTAATCACAAGGAGAGCTAATCAGTGTCTTGCAGCTCCTCTCCCAGGAGTGTTCCCCCTGAAATAACTCTGGGCCGTTAAGTCACTAAAGATATAACAACAGATGTGCAGTAAATTTTTTTTCTTTTCCAGAGCCACCAGGCTTGGTGTGTCTGCACCTGGTCCTTAGTTTTTGCTGCATTTTCCCAAAACATGGTCAGGAATTGCCTCCCCCATTGCTGTTAGTTGTGGTCAGTGGCTGGGCCAGGAGATTCCTTCTCCAGAGTTACTGCTGGGTCACTGTGTCCCCTTGACACAACTGTTCCCGCCTCCTGCACCAGGTTGTTGTTAGAAATGATGGCACAACGCTCCAGTATTTGTCTTGGGAGAGGAATCTGCAGCCATCCTGGCAGGAAATGAGTCCTTCTCCTGATACCCAAGTGCTCTGTCAATCCCATCATTCCTGAGGTGATCTCTGTAATAGCTCTGCACATCGCACACCACTAACAGGGATGAAATTCCTTTCCTCACCTTCCAGCCTGGAGTTCCTGCCCTCCTGCCACCAGAGACAGTGGCCACAGCATTCAGTTGGCATCAGCACCTCAAAACTGGGGTAAAACCCCATCCACCTGGCACATCCAAGTCCTTCCCTGCAGGGTTTGCACCCTGAGTGTCACTGGGGTCTGGTTCAGCTACTGATGCTCCCAGTTCCCCCCAAACCCAAGGAGAGACAGTTTTGGTAAATTCCAGTGGCCTTTGGAGCCAGGTAAAGGGGAACTGAGTGGCCTCAGTGCCACCAGCACGCCATGCATGGATCTCAGGCTGGGGCATCCCACATGCACTCTGGATTTGCTGCTGCCCCCAGCTGGGTCTGGCTCTTCTCTTCCCATAAGGTTTTGGGGAGGGAAGGGAGATCAGGGCAGGGATCTTCACTGATGTCTTGGGTGATCTCTTACTTATTCTGATCCCAAAGTGAAGTGGCAAAGAAGCCTTGAAGAGAGCACAGGGATGCCTGTGGCCTGGGGATGCTGCTGACCTCCCCCAGGGAATGACACTGCCAGGGAGCAGCAGAGCAGGGAGGACACCCAGACCCAGCAGCCCCTGGTGTATTGGAGACTCAAAAACCTTTTCTAAATGGGATAGCACTAGAAGCACACTGGAGAAAAGGGACTTCAAACCCTGCCACCATGTCCCCAGTGCCTTCTTTCCAGAACCTATCTTGCCAGCCCTGGTAAGGAAAATGCCTCTTCTTCCTGATTTACCAATAGGATAAATAACACAAGGCATTTTGCTGGGATGGCCTTGTCCCCTCCTGACTTTCCCCTTGAAGAGCAGCCCATCCTTGCATGCCTCCAGCTTGTGGGGGTCTAAATCCTGGCGTTTTCACCATGTCTGGGATCTGTTGTCATGGCATTCCTGTGAAATCGTGTGTCCTGTAAAGAGCCCTGCACCATCTGGTTCCATCAAACGAGAGGGAAATAATGAACCACACGCTCTCTGTTTCTCTGAAGGATGTAGCATGGGGGAAAAACAGCCCATGGACATGGGAACATGGCTTGGCCCTGCTTCCTTCAGGTGCTTGTATTGTCTCTTGCTGCCAAATGACCTCCATGACATCAAACTGGCCTGGTCTTGGGTGCTGTCCACCAGCAATCCTTCCCCAAAAAGCAAGATAAATGACTTCCCCTATTTAATTCATTAATTCTTGCTAATGGAGGCTGTGAGAGTTAAAAAAAAAAAAAAAAAGGATAAAACAGGGAGAGGCATCATTATCACGCTGAAAATTAAACACATTTCTGCAGTGGGGGGTCGTGTGTCCTTACTGAATCCAGGAGCAGCCTGGTGTCTTTGATGGCTTTGTAAAGCATCAAGGGGGGAAAATAAAAGAACAACAACTGGGTTTTCTGGCACACACGTGGAGAGTTTGGCATCCCGGGATCCGTACCATGCGTCTTGCAAGCCGGGAGCAGCGCCAAGGATCTCCTCCTCTCCCCAGAGGCTTGGAATGCTCTAGACAATCACACTCTTCTCCCTCCTGCTTTGGTGCCTTTTCCTGGAGCCAATAATCCTCCTTTAATTTCCCGGTGTCTTTTTAATGAGGCCAGACAATGCCACACTTCTTCCCCCTCCTCCTCCTCTACCTGCGTCTCTAATGTCACTTTAACTTGTATTCCCACTGCAGCCAGACTCCAAAATGCACAAGTCCCATGAAAAACCCCTCTGCTGGCTGTCATTCCTGCCAGGAATATGCATGCCAGGAAAATTGGAATTAAAACAGAAGCAGAACCGTGGAGGGTTTTTAAGCACTGATGTGGCACAGCGAGGATGCTCGTCCCTCTCGTACCTCAGGATTCCTCCAAGGGAGAGTTTAAGAGGTCCCCTGCACACCTCCTGAGCTGCCTGTGCTGCTACCAGGGATCTGCAGTTACCCTGGCATGTTTTCCATAAACCCTTCCCTTTCCCCACAGGGCTGCCATTTGCAGCAAACACTTGGTAGACCAACAGGAGAAGCAGCTTGTGCGGAGAAGTAAATTCAGTAAATTGTGCCAGTAAATTCAGGCTCTGATTTCTCCCTGGTCCACTCGGCCCACCCTCTCCTCAGAGTTCTCCCCCCAGCCCTTCCAAAGGCATGCAGTGGTGGGGGGTGACACTTACTCCTCTGGGAGCGGGCGCAGCAGAAGGCGACGATGGTGGCCATCAGCACCAGGAATGCCACACCGGCCCCCACGGCCACTCCGATGATCACCGCCATCGGCACCGACTCTGCAAGAGGAAGGAGAGGAAGCATGAAGGTGGCTGAAGGTCACAGAGAGGGCTTTTCCCCCAGGGACCCACCCCTGGCTACTGGCATGAGGCTCAGTGATGAGCCCAGAGAGGGTTTTGGGGCCTCCTTCCCTGCTCTCCCATCCCTGCGTGGTGATGTCGGCACAGGCTGCCCCTGGGACACTGCAGTTTGTACAACCCTGCTCGTTCTGTGCCTCAGTTTACCCTGGGAGGAGAGGAGTGGGGAGTCAGAGGAGCAGATTAGCAACTGCTCTTGCTAGTGCCTTGCAGGTTAATGAATGAGTTTCTCTAAAGGATGAAGTGCAAAAGAAGATTGTGTGTTAATATTATTAAGGAAGAGAAATGGCATCCGAGCAGGCTGATGGATGACTTAACCCAAGTCATCATTCACAGCCCCTGCCTACTTTATATCCCAATTTCCTGCCTTCTCCTGTGGCTTATCAACTCAAAGGAAGGCTTATCCTTCCAAAATTCCTGAGGGTGCTACAAAGACTGGGACAGGAGGCATGGCCCATGCCAGGGCTGAGCACTGTGGGGTGGGTCTGTGGGAGGGATGCATCCTCACATCCTTCTGCCTACAAGAACTCTCTCACCAAGTTCCTGGTGGGGATTTTGGGCTGTGGCTCAGCCAGCAAAGCTGATTTATCTACGCAGGACCTGGCAGCAGCTTGTGAGGTGTGGGGAGGGTGGAATGGGAAATCACATTTATGGTGAGAGGGTCAGATTTGGAGCCCCAAAGCCTTTTTATCTCCCTGCTCTGTCTCTCCAGTTCCTCCAGGCACAGCTCTGACTTTACAGTGAGCGTTGGGTTGGATTAAGGAGGGGCAGTGATGGGCAGCACTCACACTGTAAGACACCACAGCTGTGGGTACCACAAATCGCCTTCCTTGCCTGGGATGATAAAGCTGCATCCCAAAGAGCCTCTCCCCTAAAGCTGCAGGTATCTCTAGTCCCCATTCCTTCTCTTTCTAAACACTCTGTAAGATCTTGTGAGCCAAAAGAGGGATAATCCTGTCCGGGATGGCCAGATAAGGTGGGTGAGTGTTTCCTCACAACCTCCCTGGACACCTCCTTGGAAGGTGTTTTCTCCTTGGAGCCCTTGCCTTGGAAATGGATGGGATGAATTTATGGATAAATGTATGCAGAGAGGTGGTTCTCCTCAGAGCTCTGTGCAGACAGGGGACATGAATGCTGCTGGACCTTTGGGGTGACCCAGCTGAGAAGCTGGGGTGACACAGGGGGTGACCCAGCTGAGAAGCAAAGCCCAGGGATTGTCACTTACTGGGTGATACAGGAACAATTTCCCGTTGCCCATGGCTGTGGAGCTGGGATTGGGCACGAATTTCATCCTGCACCTGAGACCACAGATGATCCCACCTGTGCCTTTCATCCTTCCCAAGGGGGACACACCCCACTGGCGGCACTGGGGCCAGTTGTCATTCCACCAGCACCCACTGTGTAGTCAGCAAAGGGTGTTTTCCTTGTTACCCCACCCCAGGAGGGACAGGGGAGTTCTAAAGCCACTTCATGGTACCCTTAAGCCATGGCTATGGAGCTCCTGGGTCCTGAGCCCTAATTTGGGAACTGCAGGGTGCTGATTGAGTTTAGGCTCTGCTCACACTTGATCAAAATAGAACTGATGTTTCTCACTTTGTGTCTTGCTCATGGATTTCCTGCTTGGTCCCTTGATGTGTCACATGTCACGCAAGCTGGGCCACTGGTGACATGACTCAAGTGGCACTGAACCAATCCATCACCAAACCTCTGAGAGTGCCCAGGTGGTGAAAAGGCAAATCCCCTCAGTTCTCTGCTGCCTTGAGCTGGAGCTCAGGGAACAGGTGCTGCAGCTGGGTCCAGCTGCCTCAAGAACCTCACCCTAAAATCAGCATCCTCTAACCCAGCAGCTGAGCCATAGCATAAAGAAACCAAGATTTTCTGAGGCCACCTGCTAGGCAGTGCTCCCGCCAACAGTGGTAGTTCCTCATGGGATTTTTTTGGCCTGCCCAGGGGAATATGGAGCAAGGGGCTGGAGAGACAGGAGCCTGGAGGCCCTGGGAGATCTGGCTGGCTCTCAGCTTTGGAGAATGGGACCTGCAGGGCAGAGCTCAGAGAGAAGCAGGTGGTGATGGGGACGAAGATGATGAAGAACCATGCAGAGAATTGGGTGGGGAAAATGTCCAGGGCTCTCCTGGGCTGGGATAAAGGTAACTGCAAAGGGGCAGTGACAGAACGGTGGGAATGGTAAACTGTCCTGTAGGGATGGGTGAGCTGAGGGAGGGGCAGATTTCTGGCTCCCCCAGGAATCCTGCTCTGGGGCACAGGATGAGGAACCACAAGGGCAGCACATCCCGCAGATCTGCCCCAAGATCCATCCAAACCTGCTCTGGTGCCAATGGATGCTGGCCAGCACTTTCTCACTATGCTGAACCAAGCTGATGTCTGCAAATAACCCAGGAAACATGTACTTTTCCCTCTTTGCTTTTGTCCCAAAGTAGCATTCTATGGGACTTCCACAACATTTTAAGCATGTAACAGCATCCACCTCCCAGTGACTGGGGAGCTGGGGCAAGGAAAGTGCTGGTTTCCAGAGTGGGTCAGTGGCACAGGGGGAACTGGACCACTCCAGCTTCCCAGTCCTGCCCCAGTCACTGCCCTGCAGCTTTCCAACGCCCCTTCCTGCCCTGCCTGCCCTAGGGAAAGCTGCCGGGCCAGGAGGAGGACGCCGGGCCCTCAGGTGTGGTGATGGCTGGGGACAATTCACATTCACCGTCAGCTCATGATTTCCATACCTGCTTGAATACCAGCTCCTGATTTCATTTCCGTACCTGTTTGAAAATAAAGCAAGTGTCCACAGCCTTGCACAGCCCACGTGCCCACCGCAGCCTTCCTGAGCGCTCAGCCCTGCTCCGCTCTGCTCCGGGGCCGCCCCGTGAGGGGGACCCTGCAGTGTCCCCCTGGCCCGGGCAGGGCTCTCCCCTCGCCTGGATCTGAGCTGGGAGCCGCTCAGCTGCCCGGCCACCCTCCGCCGGGACCCAGGCTCGCCGCCGAGCGCTCCCGCTGACTGCAGACGACCTGGAAAAACCACTGGCTCTGTTTGCATTGGAAGAAGCCCAAGGCTAATTTTAAGGGGTTCATTTAGCTCTGATTTAATCTGGACGCCAGCCTTGCCTATAAATCATGGCTTAATGAGACAATCCACCTGCCTGCCCTGGCATTTAATAAAATAGGGGAGGACTGGAGTTCCTCCAGGAGCTAAGCATTCCTCACACAAGCCATGTCTCTCCCCTGCTGTGGAGAGCCCCGAGAGTGGAATTTCCCTGGCCATCCCCTGGGAATTGCTGGTTGTGTGAGCCCAGCCCTGTGTGACGTGCTGGCGTTGTGGCTGATGGCTGGGATGGAGAGCTGCCACCAGTCCAAACGCCCTCCTCCCGCTCGCTCCCATCACCGTGGGGCAGTGGGCTCTGCTGGGAGCAGCCACTCCTGTTTCTCCAAGGCTACAGACTATCCTCCAGCCTGGGGCAGTGACATCACCTTGTACTGTGGGACAGGGAGTAAGGGGTGCAGGATCAGCCTGTGTCCTCCAGCTTTAACGGGACAGGTAAAATCAGGAATACCTTACTAAGCAGAGACTTCACAGGACTTTTCCCTGCTCCTGCCCCTTTACCAAGATCATGTGCCCTAAGGATGCAATCCTACAGCTAGCACAGCTGAAGCCTTGTCACCATCCTTCCTAACGTCCTCTTTGGCATCCCAAGAGCTCTCCTGAGCACCTCCTGCCTCTCACAGCATCTCCCCACTCTCACAGCCCAGCCAGGTGCTAATTCCCAGTGCCCAGCAGCCCCCAGCAGCTCCCCAGCAGTGCCCACCTTGCTCCTTGAGGCGGATGATCTCCGTGTCGGAGCCGAAGCTGTTCCAGGCGGTGCAGTTGTAGATGGTTTGGAAATCAGCCCGGACAATGTTGCTGATGGTCAGTGTGGAGATGACCCCCTCATCTGTGCTCACCGTCTCCACCGTGTAGCGCCCAGAGGTCCCAGATTCCAGGACGTTCTCCTTCCAGGACCAAGCCTGCCAAGAGAGAGAGGGGTGAGCCCGGGGCACCCCGAGGTGCTCCAGGCACGGGCCGTGCCCCAGGGTGATACTCACAATTCGGTCTGGCGGCGGAGTGCTGCGGATGAAGCACTTGATCTGCCCCTTCTGGCCGTGCAGGGCGTGCTGGGTCTGGGTGCTGGAGATAATGGGGGGCCCTGTGGAGACAGGAGAGGCTGCTGGCACCCCGTGGGACTGGTGGGGATGGGGGGTGTTAGGGGAGCTCCGGATGGATATTGGGGTCCATGTCTGAAGGGCAGGGATGGAGAAACAGCCCCATCACCTCCTGTGATGGAGAACACTGAGTGGAGGCTTTGGGCTCTGCTGGGTTTTTGCAAAGCCCCCACAAAGCACCAGGGTCCCCCATCTCTGGTGTAAAGGATCCTGCCCCCATCTCCTTGGTGAGCCTGGCCTCTGAGAAGGGCTGTTTGCTGCAGAAGCAAAGCAGGACCCCATCCCACCTGGTGTTCCTCTTCTGTGCTCTCCCAGATTCATTAAGCAACCATTAAAATAATTGCTCTCCAGGGCATTAAGGAAGATGTGGTGGAGAAGTTTTTGCTGGAAAACCTTGACACCCATCAGCTGGGCTCTCCTGTGCCATGTGGATCATGAAAGAAGCCTAGGAGAAAGGGTAGGAAAGGCTCTTCCTGAGCCAAACACCAGCTGAATCAGCTTGGGATGGGAAATGTCCTTGTCCTGCCTTGGTGCACATCCTGTGACTGGGAGAAAAGGGGTGGGAGAGGAGAGCATGTGGCATGTCCCTCACTCTTCTAACAGCCCCGATGGCCCCTGGGGAGCAGCACAAGAGCTGGGATGCTAATTGCTGTTTATTAACCTCCTTAATTAAAGCAGATTTGCATTTCCATGAGTGGCTTGCTGCTGGCAGAAAAGAAAACAGCAACAACTGGGCTGCAGGGCAGGGAGACAGGGCTGGCAGGGGCTGTCAGAACTCCCCCAGCTCCAGCTCTGGAACTTTGGATGTTCACTTGGGGTTGTTGGTTTGGAGTATGTCACTGAGTTTATCAGTAATACAGCCTTGTGGATTTTTTCCCATTTTCCCCACCTCCCTGCCTTGTGCCTAATGTGTTCCTTCAAAAAAAAAGTCTCAGGGATTTGGGGTGAAGTGGGAAGAAAGATTTGCCTGGGTATTCCTGCCTGATTCTCATCCACATCACCCATTTATAAATGTCAAGAATGTACAAAAATGTACCAAAATGCGAAATCCTTCACTCTCGGGCATTTGTGCATACAGCTGCCTTTTGGAACTGTCCCAGTAACCCCTTCCTGCACCAAACTTGCACACTCCCCACACACTTCCCACTGAGGCACAGCCCTGTCCCTGCTTCCTTACACTGTTCCAAGGGGAGATGGATGGAAAACAAGCTCATTGAAGCAGAATTCACTGACCAGTGACCACGGTTCTGGCAGCTCAGGAAATTACTACTGGAAGGGAGCCGCCATCAACATCAGGAATAGCAGGAGCTGGGCGTGAAGGTCAGGACTTGTTTTGCTGTAATGGGCACAGCAGTACGGTAGTGGAAACTGTTGTGCCCTTTTTGATTGAAGAAGGCAAAAAAAAAAAAAAAGACACTTTGTTGTGTTTTTCTCTCTAAATGCTCAAGATGTTGTTCTAGGCACGATCCCAAGGTGTGAGTTCTTGTTTATCCATTGCTGAAAGCTCAGCTTTCCAAAGGGTCTCAGTGGAGGTGACTCCTTGCTTTGCCTGAGGAGCCTGCTGTGGTCATTGATGCTCCTGCCCACCTGATGGTTCCAAAGCCAGCAGAGGCAAGAGCAGTGATGGGATCTGCAGGCCAGGCCTAAACAGTAATAAAAAGAACCATCTCCTTTCCAATTTGATGGTTGTGTGTTACTTATAAATTCTGGAAGTGCTCCAAGACTGGGTGACGCTAGAGAAAAATGGCTTAATAATCATTAAAAGGATCATTTTCCCCAAGGCGAGTGGATTTTAAATGGCACAAATGCCAATGGCTTTGGCTTTTATTATTGCTTCAGGAGTTCAGAGTCGAAGGCTTATCATCATGATAATAGTGGATGACTAAAGACTATTTGTGAGATGAACATGTTCAGAAATAATAGCATGAAGTTGCAGCCTCTTCGCATTCAGGGCCGGTGTTTGATTCTCCACCAGGCTCTGGCTCCTTATGAAAGCTGCCAATCTCCAGCTTGGCATTCAGTGCTGAGTGTGAGACAGCCCACAGGCAGGGAAAAGGCTCTAAGCAATGTTGCTATGGATATAAATGATGGAGCTATTGGTGGAGGTTATTTTTAGCACCTCAGTGCCAATTTATTTGTGCGGTCCTGGCGGCTCACACAAAAGAGAAGTCTGAGGTGGAAGCCTTCAGGAATGAAAGGATAGGATGGCCTTGGCTTCTCCAGTCTGCTTGAGTCCATCTGAACCTTTCTCCCAAGCACTCAAAATGGTTTGGCAGGAGAGTTGTGTTTAACTCCTTGCTTCCTGCAGAAGTCCTCGCCTGGCTGGTTCTGCGGGGTATTGCAAAGGAACATCACAGAATGATTTAGGTTGGAAAAGACTTTAAACCCCATCTCATTCCAGATCCCACACCATGAGCAGAGACACTTCCCACCAGACCAGGTTTTTCCAACCTGGCCTTGAGCACTTCCTGACAGTATGATGTGCTCCTGACCAAGCGGGGTGGCAGGTCAGCCCCTGCCCTGCTCCCAGCTCTCAGGCATGCCTGACTTCCTTGTTGGGGTCAATCCCAGGAAAATTATATCCTGAATTTAGTCACCTGGAGTTGTCTAGCCCTTCCAACAAACATCTCTTGCAGAGCAAGGTGGGCAGGGGTGGTGGTCCCTGCTCAGGAGCCCCTGCCAAGCCTGGATGGTGCAGTGACAGATGGGACTGCTGGTGATCTGCCTGTGAAGGTGACCTTGGGGCGCTTCTGCTGAGGTGGGAGCTGCGACCAGGCTGGGTGCAGTCAAGAGCATCCAGAGGCTTTGGCTGTAAATCCAGCTGCTGCTGATTTATGATGGCACCAAGTTCTTTCCTTCCCTTGAGCCTCTGCTGCTCTGGCCCTGCCAAATGCTGCTGCTTTGCATAATCCTCCTTCCCACTCACCAGACTCTGAATCCTATCTGCATCCTTGCAGGCTGGTGGCCTTGGCTCTGGCACGGGACTGGGCTGCTCTGCAACCACAGCCCTGTCTGATGAAGCTGGGTGGGAAGGGCAGGACGATGCTCTCCCACCCCAACATCATCATGCTGTGATTATGGATAATTTTGGGAGTGGAGGGGCTGGTGGGACCACAGGCTAAGAGTGGGTCGGGTGATCCCTCAGTTGGGATTTCCATGCTCGGTGGGATGGCTCAGTCCTCCAAAATCCACGTGCTCTGATCAGGGGCAGTGCAGCCAGCCTAGAACACAACTTCTCTTTGCCTGATTTTTCTGTGACAGAGGGAGGCTTCTGGTAATACCAAGATAATTGTATCACCCTCTGGTTTTAAAATCACTTCAAAATATGAGGCATTGAACTTCTCCCTTGAGTTACATCAGAACAGGCTTCCAGCAGAATTCATTAGCTGGATTAGACACACTGTGCTGTGCTCTGGAGCTGGAACACTGCGGGACAGGCTGCCAAGCCCTGGTTCTTGGAGGATGTAGGGATGCTGCTCAAGGGCTCTGTTCTCCTCACTTGGAGGGCCAGGAGACCATCCTGACCCGGAGGTGTGGGATTCTCCTTTGTTCCAACATGTGCGGTGAATGTCCCAACGTTGTCACCTTCGGGGTGAACCAAGCCCCCGGCAGCACTTCCCATGGGATGGGATGTGCAGGCAGTCAGTTCCTGGGAGATGTTCGAGGCTGAGCAGTGAACCCCATGCATGGATTTCATTTGCTCCCCATCAGTTTCCCCAGGAATAAGCTGGGGGAAAAAAACCAAAGTTCCTGGAGAGCAACTTGTCCAGTCAGCGCTGCATGCTCCGAATGCCCCGAGCCTGTGGGGAGCTCTGCTCTGCTCTCAGGGCATCCCTGTGCCTGGTAGGCGGCAGGGAAGGAGCATGTTCTCTGTGCTAATTTGTTGCTTTGTTTTCCATGAGCTCATTTAATTGTAATTAAAACCCAGCAGCTGCTGGGGAAGGAGACTGAAGGCGCCGGGGAGCCGAGTCCAAGGCCAGGGAGTGGTTGGTTTTCAGTCCCTGCTGTGTTGCCCCTGGCTTCCTTTTCTAGGATTATAGAAACGTGGAATAGTTTGGGTGGGAAGTGACCTTTAAAGGTCATCCAGTCCAACCCCCTTGCCATGACAGGGACATCTTCAGCTAGATCAGGTTGCTCAGAGCCCTGTCCAGCCTGTCCTTGAATGTTTCCAGGGAACTGGGACATCCCCTGTCTGCATTATCTGTGTTTGAAATCAATGCTTGCCTGAGCTGCCACCTGCTTATGTTCTTCTCTTGTGACAGTGAGTGGGGAGTGAAACCTGCCAGTTTGTCATGCAGGTGAGAGACAATGCAAAATTCATCCTCTGCTTACACCATTTGCAGCCCGCCTGGCTCTTTCCCTGCCATATTTATGCTGAAATTTGTTACCAGCTGCTGCGAGGTCCTGGCAGGGCATCATTAAACTCCAGAGCTGTGGGTGTGAGTCCAGGGCACACCCTGACACAGTGCTGGATGAGCCCCAAGCAGTCATGGAGGTATCCTGACAGGAATCCTGGCAGCAGTGTTCACAAGTATCCTCACAGGAATCCTCACAGGTATCCCCATGTGGGTTGGAAAGAGTGATTAGGCTGCTGGTCTTGGATCTAGACTCAATTCCCAGCTCTCCAGGTGTACAATAGAGACAACAGCACTCTCTAACCTTGCAAGGGTTTTGCAAGATTAATCTATTAAAGATTTAAAGCTGCCAGCTCCCAACTACTCAATAAACCCCTGTTGATAATAAGGAACTGTGCAGAGCTGAGCAAATGTTGATTTTTTTTTTTGCTTTAACTTGTGCATTTCCAGGCAAAATAATGCAAAATCCACTTTACTCCAATTGCTTGGATCCCTGATCCAACTGGGGGTAGGATTTTCTCCAAAAGGAAGTGTCTGAGGGGATAATTTGGGAACAGGAGCTGTCAGAGCAACAGGATCAAGGCAGGAAGGGAATGGGGGTAGGGAACCAGGAGGGAATGAATGGTGGTAGGGAAGCAGGAAGGAATGGTGGTAGGGAAGAAGGAGGGAATGAATAGTGGAAGGGAAGCAGGAAGGAATGAATGGCAGAAGGGAAGCTGGAGGAAGGAATGGCAGAAGGGAAGCAGGAGGGAGGAATGGCAGAAGGGAAGCTGGAGGAAGGAATGGCAGAAGGGAAGCAGGAGGAAGGAATGGCAGAAGGGAAGCAGGGAAGGAATGGCAGAAGGGAAGCAGGAGGTACCGTTGACGGTGAGCGTCACCTCCCGCTCCCCCGCGCCCACCCGCGGCACCACGGCTCGGCACACGTATTTCCCGGCGTCTTCCTGGCGGACTGACTTCAGGATCAGCTTGTTCTCATTGCTCAGGACCTGAAAGAGTGGAGGGGGGCTTTCAGGTGGGCCGTGAGATATTACAGACAAAACAAACGACCTGAGTTACAAGAGCTGTGTCACCAGCTTCCGAGCATCCTTGGGAAAGTCATGTGGATGAGCCCAAAGTCTGGCATTACATGGAAATATCACTTACTGCTGTTGACCAAAGAATAAAGAAACACCACAGGTTTTTTTTGGTGGAATTAGAAATCCTGTTCCTATTCATTTGAATTTTTACAAACTCCAGTTTTGCAAGAAGTTCAAGATAGAAGAGAAAAATTTTGGTGGCTGCAGTGACGCAGGCAGAAAAACCTCAGAGAGAACCACACTCCACACTTGCACCTCCACATTCACAGGCACAGGGGAGGCTGCTGGATTGATTAAGGGATTTTAAGCCCAAAAGTAGTGTTAGAAGTGGCAGACACCTTGGAACGGGGTCTGGATACCCAGGGAAATCTCAGCTGGCTTTGGCCAGCCCCTGCTATGGACTGGCTGATGGTGTCTCAGCCCTGTGGCTCCCCTGCCCCACTGTGCAATGAGCAGCTTTATTAAACCTGGAAAAGCAGGGAAGCTGAGGGATCTGGCTGAGGCTGTCAGCAGGATCTTGGTGCTGCTGGGTTTGAAAAAAACATGGCAGATCTCAAACAGAGAGTGGTTTCTGGAGCAATGACTGGGAGCAAACTCCTCCAGCTGCCCTTGGCTTTTCCCCCCAGGGCTCTGCAGGTCACAGCCCATCACCTCTCCTCCTCCTCAGCACCCACTGCTGGGTGAACCTCTGGCTCTGCTGGCAGGGAGTGCTTGCACAGCTCTGGGAATCAGCACTGATGCAGTGGTTGGATGTGGATCTGGGTCTCCTTGTAGCAGGGTGGGGGTCTCAGCCCTAACCTGGCACGAGGCAGAGGCACAGAGGGTCAGACCCCTTTTAAACCCACTGTGTTAGCATCAATTGCAGAGTCAGCCATAAAACCACCTATGTTTACTTGGCCTCAACCTCTCTTTGGTCTCTGACTTGCTTCCTTTTTGTGAAAAAAGGAGAAAAGAAGGCAATCTTGAGGGACTTCAACCTGGCTCTGAAAACCGAGGGGCGAGGGAAGAAGCAGCCATGATCCCAGATCCCACTGGGATGGCTGGGTTCTGATGGCTTTACAAAGCAGCATCCTCTGCCAGCATCCCTCTGGGAAGATGGAGGTGGCTCTGGTGACCAGCATAACCATCTCTGCTGGGTTACACCAGCTGGAGGGTCTGTCCTGAGGTCACAGAATCATGGAATTATTTTGGCTTGGAAGGGACCTCGAACACATCCCATTCCAATCCCCTGCCATGGCCAGGGACACTTTCCCCTATCCCAGGGACACTTTCCACTATCCCAGGCTGCTCCAAGCCACATCCAACCTGGTCTTGGACACTTCCAGGGATGGGGCAGCCACAGCTTCTCTGGGCACCCTGTGCCAGGGCCTCACCACCCTCACAGAGAAGAATTTCTCCCCAGTATTCCATCTATCCCTGCCCCCTGGCAGTGGGAGCCATTCCCCCTTCTCCTGTCACTCCAGGCCCTTGTCCCAAGTCCCTCTCCACCTCTCCTAGAGCTCCTTTAGGCACTGGCAGGGGTTCTAAGTTCTCCCTGTAGCCTTCTCCT
This sequence comes from Leptocoma aspasia, assembly GCA_013399835.1. Classification (NCBI taxonomy): domain Eukaryota; kingdom Metazoa; phylum Chordata; class Aves; order Passeriformes; family Nectariniidae; genus Leptocoma; species Leptocoma aspasia. The sequence continues at coordinate 368,610 of VXAX01006471.1, forward strand.
CTCCAGGCTGGACACCCCCAGCTTTCCCAGCCTGGCTCCAGCCCTGGAGCATCTCTGTGGCCTCCTCAGGACTTGCTCCAGCAGCTTCATGTCCTTCTGAAGTTGAGGGCCCCAGAGCTGGACACAGCACTGCAGATGGGGTCTCATGAGGGCATAGTGGAAGGGCAGAATCAGCTCCTTTATTCTGCTCCAAGAAGTTCCAATGTGATGGAACTCAGCTGGAGAGAGGCAGATGAAAAGGGAGAAGGCAGCTGTGTCTGGGCACTGCTGGATAGCAAAGGCAAGCCCTGACGGGGGGCTGGGCTGGAGCAGGAGGGTGAGGCAGTCCTTGTTCCCAGCTCCTGCAGCCACCTCGAGACAGCAGAACAACAGTCTGTGTGTGATAACCCAGAGGAACAGCCACAGCAGCTGTGGGATGGGAAACCACCCAGGAATTACTGACCCACTGGGATTCCTTTGCTGATTCAAGCCATCAGCTCTCCCAAGTCTATAATTTCTTCCCAGGAGATGGCCTTCACCCAGGTCTTATGGTTTGGAAAAAGCAGCCCAGCAGTTAATGCCTCAGTGTCCCCAGAGGAGGAGAGGACTCAGCCCCTCCGTGGGGGTCCAGCTCTCCAATTACAGCCTTGAGCTGGAATGGCAGCGTTCCCTCATCCACAGATCTGCCCAGGTGAAGCTGGGAGATGCTTTCCAAACCCAAACTGATGTGTGCTTCTGAATGAGTTTCACATCTCAGCCCTCCTTTGGCTTTTTCCCGTGGCTTTGCTCAGCCCTCCTGTCTGTAAAGAGGGATCAGAGCATCTCCTGCTTCCTGGGGCTGACTCAGCCATGATTACGATTGGCAAAGCTCCTTATGATTTTCTGTACAAAAGAGACGTGGAGAAGTCTGCTGGGACAGATCCAAGCTCCTCCCTGGAGCAGGCTCCAGTTGACAGCAGGGAGTGCTGGGGTGAACATGTAGGGATGTGAGATCCCAGGCCTGGGGGGCAGAAAGGACCATCCCAGGAAGGTCCATCCCATGAAGTTCTATCCCAGAAAGGACCATCCCTGGGAAGACCATCCCAGAAAGGACTATCCCACACAGGACCATCCCAGAAGGAACCACATGTACATGAATTGCAGAACTGCTCCCCATCAGTGAGGTGTTAAGTGGTGCTCTGGTTCAACCCTTCTGCCCATCACCACAGAAATAAATCCCCCCACTCTTAGGACCCCTTTGCATTTGGAGGAGCCAGCATTCAGCCAGGAGCTCCCAGACCACATGGGTTCTGCTCCATGAGAAGTGTCCTGCAGCAGCCCATGCCCTGGACATGCCCCCTGCCCCCAGAGGTTCTTACCACGCCTGAGCCTCGCTTCATCCAGACGATGGTGAGAGAGGGGTTCCCAGTCCAGGCACAGTTGAACACCGCGTCCGAGCCCAGGTCCACCAGGAGGGACTGAGGTTCTGTTGCCATTCTGGGCCCAACTGCACAGAGAAACTGCAGTTACTGCCAAGGACGGGCTCTGCCAGCCAAAAACCCTCAAACCAAACAGCTTAGAGGGAGCACTGGTAGATCTTGATGGGCTCCAAATAACGAAAAGCCTCAGGCAGGTGCCTGCTGCAGCTCCGGAGGGACCAGCTCCCCGGTGACCACCCCACGAGCTCGCAAGGCAATCACAGGTCCAACCACCTGAGCATTTACAAAGTGTGAGCTGCAGGAGAGCTCAGCAAGTCCTGCCACCCTGGTGTAAGAGTCGGTCCGAAAGTCTCCCATTTTTGCCTCACAATCATCTCCAAGAATCGAGGACTGAGACCGCTCAGAGGCCCGGGCCAGGCCGAGACAGGAGGCCTGCTGACACGGTACCAGCTGAGAACAGGCACTGCTCGTGCTGATAAGGACTTGCGGTACTAACCACAACTTGGTGCACGTCTCCTAGGGCAATCATCTCTATGGTCATAGATCTTCTTTGATTTCTGGCCCTGTGCCTCTTGCTTTGAAAGGGACTATAAAAATGCACCCCCAAACTCACTTTCCCCTGAGATCTCCCCAGCAGAGAGAACACCCTGCATCGACGGACGGCTGGGCGGACTTCGGCGTTGGTAGCTATAATCCTCCTTACCCTCTTTTCTCTCTCTATACTTTGCTCTCTTTCTTTCCCTTCTATCACATATTAGTGCTGATGAGCACCCAATAAAGTGTATTTTGTTGTTCTGAGTCCCTGGCGTACTGATAATCTTTTGCACTCTGAGATCAAATAAAAGAACCACATCACGAATCCCACCTTGTGGATTGTGACACCTGGGCAAGTCAGACTGAGCTGTGTCTGCTTCCTGCTGATTTTCAGCAGCTCTGCTGAGCCTGGAAGCCGCACTCAAGCCAACAGGTTACTCACAGTAGACATCCACGGTCCTGCTGATGTTTGTGCTGCCCAGCGCGTTGGTGACCTCGCAGGAGACGGGCTCAAAGAAGAACGTGTGGTCCACGATGGTTTCATAGAAGTCACCGGAGGCTTCCTTTATAACCTGGCCTTTTTTTGCCCACCTGTTGAAGAAAACAGAGCATTGTCATGGTGCTCTTTTGTGTCTCTTGCCAAGTCCACGTGTAGCTGTCACCGTGCTGGGGGCAGCACACCCAGAGTGCCCCTGACTTCAGAAGGGACATGAACTTGTTCTCAGCATTGTCCCCTTCCCCGGGGGTTTAGGGACTACAACCACAGGTTTTGGAGAGGAGCCATCAGAGAGATGTGTACGTGTACCCCTACAGAAACATTTCCAAAAGAACCAAAATTCTATTACTCTGTTTCACTGGCAATACACCTCATTCTTTAGGATTGTGAAGGACCTCAGTGATGGGTGGAATGGGGCATGAAAGGTCTCTACTTGATGGGGAATGACAGTCCCTTCCTGAACACTTGCCAACAATACTGCTGGTCTTTCCACATCAAAACCACTAAAACCATTTTCTGCTGCCCCCCATTTTGACCCTTTTCTTCCTTTTTTTTTTTTCCTCCAGTCAAAGAGAACTTTATCCCTTTAAGGCAGCTGAAATAACATTTCCCGAAAAGCCAAGCTGGCATTTGCAACACTGCAACTCGCAAATTGTCTTGGAGAACAAGCTGTCAACTCAGCACTTGAATTAAGCCCTGTTTGCCAAACAATGAGCAAATGTGACCTAATGGGGCACCATCTGGCAACCTGCCACTCGGGAACGGGTGGGAAAGGGGGGAGATGCTGTCAGGCGCTGTGAAACTCAAGCCACTCTTTGGGGAAGGGAAAAAAAGCCTGGGAAAAAACGTATAATAATCCTCCCCAAACAACTGACAGGTAAATTGGAGGCAAGAGGGTTTCCCTGAGGAGTCTGTGCCTTGTTGTTTTGTGGCTGCCCTTCTGGCTGTGCTGGATGGGTTGGGAAAGATGCAGGCACTGGCTGGAGAGCGGAAGGAGCCGCGGAGGCTGCTCCCCACACAGAGGGGTTGGTGGGGTGGTTTGGGGAAAGCTGTCCCCTTCACGGCAAGCAGCATCTGCTCCTGGTCCTCCCAGTGGTCTCCTGCTTCCCTCTCCTTGGTCCTGTCACTCTGCCACAGTTCCCACTGCTTCAGTGCTGCCCCAAAGGCGGCCAAGGACAACTGGAGTTGCAGGGAGCTCCTGCTGAAGGTCCATAGGCACTGAGTGCCTCAGTGGGGCTGGAGAGATTGGAGTGCTGGTCCATGGCAGGCTGGAGAATACCCTGAATGCTGCCACAGCCGATTCCCCGAGCACCTGCTACTGTGAACCTCAGTGCCTCCTGCCAGTGACCTGCTCAGCCTCCCCCGTGATGACACAGCACTCTGAGAGGTGTTCCCGGGTGGATGGAGGTGATTTGTATGCACTGACCTGCCCTCGCCTTCCATTTATCTCCACACTTCTAACAGATGCTGACTGGCCACTTCAGCTTCCCTCCCCTGCCTCCCTCCTCCCTCACCTCCCCCTCCAATAATTAATCAGGAGATGCCGGTTTTATTTCTAGGGCTGCACTTCGTGTGTTAATGAGGGAAGTTCCGTATGGAAAAACCTGCACAAACGGAGCCTTCCAGGTGCTGCTCTGAAGGTTTGAATGGTTGGTGATGCTTTGGTGACGCCTTTCTCCTCCCGGAGGGAATTGCAGCCCAAGCCAAGGGGCTTGTTCGGGGTCAGCCTTGTAGGCTGACCTCAGCATCCTGCTTCCCTGCCTCCCGATGGATCCGCCTTGCCACAGGAACGCTGCTGCCCGTCGTGGGAGGCATCTGCCAGTGCTGTGGCAGCAGCTGGTTCCTTGGGGATGGGGCAGGAGAGGGACGGGGACACCTGCCACAGCTCTGGTACCTCATGCCCAAAGCTTAGCACAGCTTGTGGGATGGAGAGGAGACACGTTCCTGACGTCTCCTGTTTGGTTTGTTGGTGCAAAAGGCTGAATGCATATCTCAGGAACTGTGGATGAATGAAAGCAAAGACAGAGGGAAGGAAAGGAGGTACAAAGCTGGAGCGACACGGAAACTCCAGCTGGTGAATGGGGAAATGCCCCATGCTCTCTGTCGGGAATATTTCTGCTCAATTAAGCTCCTTTTGCAACTTTGTCCCTGAAGAGATTCCCAGCCATCAGCGGTTTTCCAGCCTCTGGAGGGTCTTGTTCTGCTCCTCAGGTGCTTGAGGGAGGCAGCAGGTACACGAAGCCATTTTTTTCAGCAGTCAGTGGGACAGGGCATGGCACCAAACTTTTGGGACAGTCCAGAGCTTCTCTTGTGCCAAGTACTTCCCTGGTTATTTTGCACAAATCCGCCCTCCCTGCTGTGCAAAGGACAAGAAGGAGGCTTCAAGATGAGGATAAAAATGACTTGTGGGCTCCCCTGGTCTCCTTGCACCTGCCTGCAGCTCATCCTCCCAACGTTCTTGGAGAGTACCAGGAACTGGAACCAGATGGAGAAGGGTCTGGAGGTGGGTTTGAGTTGGGCAGACTTCAGATGAGATCCTTCTGGATGTTGCAAAACAGAGAACAAGGTTTCCAAGAGCTGTTTGACATGGCAGTGGCTTGGGAAAACACCCCCAACAACCGTGGCACGGTGCTTTATGGATTTATTCAAACCCCGTTGCTGCTGCAGAACTGGATTTCCCGAGTGCAGAGACGTGTCACAAACACCAATTTTTTGTGCTTCAGCAGAGATCAAGGTTCTTGCTCCAGTTTTCCAAAGCTTAACATGGCTAAATCAATGTGGCTGAACGAGCAGTATAGATCTTTTATAATGTCAAATTGGTTTTTAATAATGGCAGCTGATAACCCTCTTGTAAAGCTTCCTGTGATGGGCTCGTGGACAGCCAGAAGGCAACTTCCTGAGGGTTTTAACGAGCCCATAACATGCCTTGCTCACCTATTAACCATTCAGTTGTTATTTATAAACAGAACCTGAATAAAATGGAGCAGAGAAGATGGGAGGATGATCCTGCAGCCCCATCCACCACCTCCACTCTGCAGCTCACTGTGGTTTCTTCTCTTGTCTCCGTGGCTGTACTGCACCAAGCCTGGCTCCCAGCCAGTGCTCCTGGTCCTGCCAGCCTGGAGACCAGGGGCTCCCTTCATTTATGTTGTTCCCTTGAAGGTATTTACAGATTGCAAATGTGCCACCCAGCTCTTTTCCAGACTATATAAATGTACCTGCTTTAGTGTCCCCTGGATGACTTGGCCACTAACTCGCCTGTCACTGTTTGTGCTGATTTTCACCCTTGGGCAGACCCCACTGCAGGGGCTGCAGGGGCAGGGCTGGGCAGGGGGGGCTCCCCTGTGCCAGGAGAGGGGTGAGGGTCTGTCTGTGGGGATCCTGCCCATAGGACCTGTTTCTGTGACTCCTGTGGGGTCTCCAGGCAGAGGGGATGCCATGGGACCTCTCCCAGTGCCCCTGTGCCTCTCGGGTGGTCCCCACAGGGTGGCTGTGGGGTTTCTTCATTTTCTGCCCTCTACCACTGACAGGCACCTTTGGAGTACCCAGCTCCAAATTCACCCCTGTTCCCACCATCCCATGTCATATGACCAATGCAGATCATAGAATCTTAATCCCAGAAAGGTTTGAGTTGCAAGTGACCTTAAAGCTCATTTTGTCCCATTGGCAGGGACACCTCCCACTATCCCACTGTCCAACCTGGCCCTGGACACTTCCAGGGATCCAGGGGCAGCCACAGCTTCTCTGGGCACCCTGTGCCAGGGTCTCCCCACCCTCACAGAGGAGAATTTCTCCCAGTATCCCATCCATCCCTGCCCTCTGGCAGTGGGAAGCCATTCCCTGTGTCCTGTCCCTCCATCCTTTGTCCCCAGTCCCTCTCCAGCTCTCCTGGAGCCCCTTTAGGCACTGGCAGGGGCTCTGAGCTCTCCCTGGAGCCTTCTCTTCTCCAGTCTGCACAGCCCAGCTCTCCCAGCCTGGTTCCAGGGCAGAGATGTGCACATTTTCTTATCTTCCTTTCTCTTCACAGAGCACCATCTCAGTCTGTGTCCCCAGACAGGCATTTCTTCCCCTGTGGGCTGGGTTTCATTCTGTTGTTTCCTTTCTCATATTTCTAATGTGCTTTTGTTTTCCTCTGGCCTCTCTGGAGGGAGTACCAGGTGCCTCCCAATTCAGTATCTTCTGCAAATTGAATTTGCTCGGGTGATGGAAGAAAACAAATTTCATCCAGGAAAGAGATATTTTGATCCAAGTTTCAAAGGGGTTATTACAGTCAGCACTGAAAACTGGTGATTAAAGAATGAACAAAAAAATAGAATACCTGCAGTGGGTCCTTTTAACACTGAAGAGGGAGGGAGGAACTTTTCTAAGGAGACATTCTTCAGGGAAATAGCATTTTTCTGACTCCATAAATTGCTTCCAAGCTAAGAGTACACACAAGCAAATAAGAGAGGACAGTGTGGGATTTGTCAGCTCCTAAACAATGCTGGGGCTTTGTTTTGGTTTTCATGTCTTAGTGTTTTTTCCTCTTCTGCCCTGGTTTCTGAAGGAAACCTGCCAAAAGCTGGGATGACACACCTGTGCTTCTTCCCGGGCTCTCAGTGGGATGCTCAGCTGTGTCTCCTCCTGCACAAGGGGTTTTACCTGGCAGTTCCATCCCTTTTTCCCATGAATCCTGTCTCTGGCTGGACTTCCAGGCTGGTGGAGCCCCCAGAGAGTTCCCCACGCTCACAGTGAGAGCACAGCAAACCCCACAGGGTGTCAGTCCGTGGAGGAGCGCTGCTAACGCACCCTTCATCCCTGCTCACACTCACCTAACGAACACCTCCCTCTGCCTGCCCTACAAGGACTTGTAATCCTCAGCACCCAGCGTGTGGGAACAAACTACTGACTTCCCAGCCCTGGGAAAGCTGTAGGACTTTACAAAATCTTCTTTAGAAAGGTCTCCCTCAGGCCACGGCTCCTTACAGCAGCACAGGGACTCCTGGGGGTTAACACAGGGCTGCTGGGGCTCTCTGGGCTCTGAAACGCCCCATCAAGCACTGCACAAATCCACCCTGCAGGTTCCCAGGGAGGATTTTGGAGCTGCCAGCAGCTCTGAACCAGCACTCCTGGCACTGTGGCTGCTCTGGTGGCGAATAACCCGGGGAAGTGGAGTGTGTCGTCGGTTTTAATTAACAATGCAAAATAAAGTGGTTGCTTGCCATATAAATCCTGTTTACTAAGAGTTACTTAAAATGGATAAATATTTTCTTGGACGCATTTTAATTGCTTAATAAAAGTACCAAGAACACCCACAAATACCTTAAATAAATGCATGGCTCAGGGAAAGAATTAATTAACATTTCATTCCTGGGAATGGCTATTAATTGCTACAAATTGCTCAGAGAATGGGTTTTGTTGCTTTATTGCCAGCAGTACCTTCAGTTCCTAGTGTGTGATGTGACAGTCCCCTCCTCTCACCCTCACAGGAGAGCTGTCCCCTCTGGGATGCCATGAGCACCACCCCAAATCCCCCGAGGCCCCAGGGCCTTGGTATCCTCCACGGGGAGGAGATGGTGTTTTGAGGATGACATTCTGGCATCCTTTGGAGGTCCAAAGGGGACAGGGACAATGGATGGCTCCTGCTAGTGCCAGCCTTGTGAGAAATGATGGAGTGAGGTTCCCAGCCGGAGCGGTGTCACTGTACCCCCCGCACAGCTCCGGCGTGATGCATGGCACAAATTATTTCTGTATTACGGGTAGATTTTCATAATGCTGATGTATGGGGTTATTCCTCTTCTCCTGCCTGCTCCCTCCCTAATGAAGATGTGTGGGCCTGGCGTGGCTGCCCTGCCTCCCGCTCCAGTGTGGGTTCATTTTTCAGCGGGCAGGCCCCGGGAACCTCTGCCCCACCTCACTTCCACAGCCAGGCCTTCCAGCTTGGCTCTCATCCAGCCCAGGAGGAAAGAGCCCTGAGAATTCTGGCTGGGGCTTGGCTGGCCCTTGAGCACGGGCTCTGGGGTGTGGAATCACAGAGCCAGGGAATTGTTCAGCTTGGGAAGGACCTCTGAGGTCACCAGTCCCACTGCTAACGCAGCACTGCCAGGTTACACCAACCCGTGTCCCTAAGCACCACAACCACACATTTTATTTAACACCTCCAGGGATGGTGATACCACCATTGCTCTGGGCAGCCTGTGCCAATGCCTGACAACCCTTTCCATGAAAAAATTTTCTCTAATATCCAACCTAAACCTGACCTAGGGCAACTTGAGGCCTCTTGTCCTGTCCCTGTTCCCTGGGAGCAGAGCCTGACCCACCCTGGCTGTCCCCTCCTGTCAGGGAGTTGTGCAGAGCCAGAAAGTCCCTCCTGAGCCTCCTTTTCTCCAGGCTGAGCCCCTTCCCAGCTCCCTCAGCTGCTCCTGGGGCTCCAAACCCTTCCCAGCTCCACTCCCTTCTCTGGACATGCACCAGCACCTCAATGTCTTTTTTGCGGTGAGGGGCCCAAAACCAGACACAGGATTTGAGGTGTGGCCTCACCTGTGCTGACTAGAGGGGAAGAAAGCACATGGAAAGGTTGCTAAGCCTCCAGCTCCCATCCTGACAAACCTCCATGCACACACAGCTGCTGTGATCATCACCTCTTCCCAAACCTCTCTATCCCAATTTAGGGATCTTGGCTCCACCACGAAGCAAACCTCGAGTTCTAATGGTGGAAATGCCACAGCTCAGATGCAGAGATGCCAACTTTCCTCATGTCCTCCTGCCTATTTTTTCTTCATATGTTTTTTTTTTTTTGAAAAACAAATAAACAAGGAGAAAGATAGTAACCTTTCCCCAACCTTTCAGACTTCTACCCCTGACAAGGACATGTTTGGTGTCTGATTGTGCTCACCTCAATGCACCAGTTGCTGCTACTGGGGCTGGATTGTTTTTAAACACTCCAAGAATTTGATGATAATAATAACACCTCACTGCAGAGGAAAATTCTGGCTTGATTTTCCATCTCATCTTGGCTCCACTGTTCCCACTCCTGCCTAGCCAGGAGGCTGGGATGAGCCTGATTGCTCATCAGCTGCAGTCTTCAAGGGCAGTGCCTGGGTTTTGCATCTCCTCCTTGCCATCAGCAGGTCCCATGGGTGGGAAAAATCCATGAGGGGCTACTTAGAGCTCCTCAAATCACACTTGAAGTTGTTCAATGAGAGTTCAGCTCTGAGAAGAGCACTGGGGTACTGGGGGAGAGTTCATCAGGGACACCGTGGGATCAGGTCTGTGCTGCCCAAGGCACAGGAACCTGAAAGAAGTGGGGTGAGAAAGTTTCCCTCTCCCAGGTGACACAATTAAAGCCACGTGACCAGTCCATGCACCCACCATAGCTCATTTTTGGTGAGAAACCAATCAAAACAGTCTTCCTCAGCACAGTGATAGGAACAAATTGGCTGCAGAAGTGAGAGGGAGAAGTAAACAAAGCTGTTAGCTTGTCAATGACTTGACTGATCAACCGTGGGGAATAGTTGGAGAGGGCTGATGAGCCGTGCAGGTGATCAATGGACCAGCACTGCCGGGGCTGCAGCTGGTGCTGCACAGAGCTCATGGAGAGGCCTCGGGGCCCAGGGGCAGGGCTTGGCCAGGGGATGTGGGGAATAAAACCTGCCCAGTGCACCCCAGCACGTGCAGAGAGGAGCAGACCCGCCAGGGTTAGGGATGCTGGGTTGAGCAGCAGGGAGGGGTTGGCCAAAGCCCCGTGTCTCCCTGGCTGGGAAGGACCCCTGTCCCTCCCCTGGAAGGAAACCAGAGAGGCCCTGCTGGAAAAGCTGCTACTGGTTCAAAGGGAAAGCATCAAGCTTCCTGGACTGGGTGATTCCTTCTGCAAATCGAGCTGTTTTCGTGACAGATCAAAACAAAATGCAGACGCTTTAGATGTTGTGCTGTTTTAATCCCGCTGTTTAAAATCCCCCCTTCTCTTCCATCCCACCACATGACAAAGCTGGGCACCAAACCTGTCCCCATTAATCCCTGTTTGGCACGTCTCTTGCCACTATGGATGTTTTTCTGCCCCTCCCCTTTCACAAATTCACCCTCTTTTGCAGGAACTCCTGTTTCCTCTAAGGAGGGGACTTTAGATTTAAGAATCTTTGGCCCCAGAGTCATGGGGCCATATGACAATTCTACTTCCCCTCCCCTGTTAAATTATGAACATTAAATTTCTAATTTTAATGTATGTGGAGAAAGTTTAAAACCATTCAGACTATGACAGCCAGCTGCCAAAACTGCTTATCCTGGGGAAATACTGGGGATGTGAGTCACCCCCAGTCCTGGATGAGCTTGGAGGTGTCACCTCTCCTCGGGGAGTTTTCTACCCCTTTGGCAGTGATGCTGCATTTCATTTTTCCTGCCTACATCATCTTGACTTACCCTGCCACACAATAGACATGACTAATAGCTTAACTATTATTTTGGGTAATCCAATTCCACCACGTGGTTTGTGTTTTCTCAAATCGTTTAACAGGATTAGTCCTTTCTGGGGTCTTCCTACCCCACTCCACCCCCATAGCAGAATGTCTTTAGCCAGATTTATGAGTGCTGGAATGTTGAAGAGCTAATTCTCTGCCATGTTTATCCTCCTCCTCAGTGCAAAGTGAATCTTAGTGCTGTGAAGCTGCTCAAACTTGCCTTTTCCTCTATTCCACTCCTTATTTTCCACCTGTGCTTGAGGCCTTTGCAACTTTACACTTCGATGTGCAATTCCTTTGAGATTGGCAGGAAAAAGACAATGGTGAATGGAGACAGAAACTCACAGGTCTTCATCAGCATAAGAAAGCTGCTGCTTGGGGATCTTGAAAGTGGTGCTGGGCTGGGACCTCATGTTCCAGATCACTGGAGCTGCCAAATCCACACGTTTCAGGGCAGAAATGATTGGCACAGCAGGCAGGAATGGCTCATGCCTTTCTGCACATGGGACTCATGCAACAGAGAGTTGCTGGGTGTCTGGGTCTGCTCCAAGGATTTTCGTTTTCTTGGCTGGCTCCTGGAGCTCCTCTGAGGCTTTGACCTCGTCCTGAGTTTGGGATGTTTTCAAGGGCTTTGTGGTTTGATCTCTGTAGCATGAGAGGGTCTGCCCTCTCTCAGGCATGGCAGGAGGAGACAGACCTCAGGCCAAGTTTATATCAACTCTTCAAGGATGGTGGCCAACCCTGGACATGTCAAACAGCCCAGGCAATGCTTTGGGCCACCAGAAATGGTGCCCACCAGCCTGAGCCAGCTCTGTCTGACTTTCCAGCCCCAGCAGTGCCCCTAAAGCCCCTCATTCCCAAAGACAGCCACCCATCCCATCGCTCAGGCTTGTTCCTTGTGCTCTGTCTGACTCCTGGCATGTCCTCAGATTGGTGCGAGGCACAGCTCCTCCTCTGGCAGGTTCCCTGGCCTGCTCTGCCAGAACAGTTAATTATTCAGGGCTCAACTGTGTCTAGATCAGATGGTTCACATTAGGATTATCAACAGGATATCAGGTTCATGTTAGGATTATCAACAGAGGCAGCTGAGTCACCTGGTGAGATGGGCTGAGCCCTCATTTTGTGGGAATCTCCTCACAGAAGATACCAAGGGAAGGGATTTCTGTGTAAGGAACTTGGATTTCTGCTGGCTGGAGTGTGAGCAGCTTGGGCATCTGGCAAGTCATGAGAGGAATAATAAATATCCAAAGTGCATTCCCTTGTGCTAGGGACAAGGCAGCTCACAGGGGAGTAGAATAAAGTTACATTTTCACCAAAAGATCTGTTCATCTTTTCAGTATGAAATTCATCCATGGAATCACAGAATTGCTCAGTTTGGAAAAGACCTCCAAGATCATTGAGTCCAGGCATTACTTGGCACTCCCAAGGCCACCACTAACCCATGTCCCCAGGTGCTACAGCTACACACCTTCTAAATCCCTCCAGGGATGGGGACTCCGCCACTGCCCTGGGAAGACTGTGCCAGGGCTGTTCAACCTTTTTGGGGAAGAAATTGTTCTTAACATCCAATGTAAACCTCTGTGGTGCAACATGAGGCTGTTTGTTCTTATTCTGTTACTTGTTATTTGAGACAAGAAAGCAGCCCCCACCTCACTACAACCTCCTTTCAGGCAGCTGTAGAGAGCAGTAAAGTTTCTCCTGAGCCTCCTTTTTGCCAGCTGAAACAACCCCAGCTCCCTCAGTCATCCATCAGTCCATCCAGCCATCCAGTCATCCATCCATGCCCAAAATTATGGTCAAGTCCTTCTTCTCTCCCAAGCCTCTGGAATGCCCTTGACAGCCTGGCACAACTCCACCCTTCTCAGCCATGTCACAGGAAAACAACCCAATGTGGCTGTGTCCTGGTACAACAGACTGACCCAAAGAGCTCTGTGATGATCTATCGACTTCTCCATAAAACAGCATTAAAAAAAAAAAAAAAGGCATCTCCAAAAGTAACAACCATGAAGCTCTTCACTACCCACTTCAGTAACAAAGTGGAGCTAAGCAATAAATGCTGGTTGATGCTTTACAAACAACTTTCTAAGCCAGAGACAACATCCTGCATTTTCTCTTTGCCTTAACATTTGCCAGCAGCTTCTAGAGCAGAACAGAAAGCCAAGGGTATTTTTGAGACCTGAAGTGAACAGGGTTACTCCCCAGTCCCAGAATTCCTCTGGGGTCTCTCTGGGATGGGGTGTGCAAGGGTAGGTGCTGTGTAGCCCAAACAGTTGTGCCAAGATAACTCCATGCCAGGTGGAGAGGATGCTCAGGGTGCACAGCATGTCCTCGGCACAGGTACCACGGCCACACAGCTTTGGGGAGGAAAGGCCCCCCTGCCCCAGCTCAGCCTGAGCCAGCTGGTTCCTTGCTTCTCCTCAATTTGCTGTTTCCTGATGAACTCAGCCTGACTTCCCAGCTCCAGCTCAGCAGTGGATCCACATTCCAGCAGCTGATGTATGGCAGGATGAGCCCTCTGACTGCCCGTGTCCAGTGGTGGGTACTGGGGAAGTCACCAGGACACGTGGTCCTGGAAGGTGTGTGGGACCCACTGGGTTTCTTGTGGGACACCAGCACCCACTGGGTTTTCCCATCCTCCTGCCATGCCTGCTGGCCTACATTTTGCAGCCCTCCTGACTGCTCTTTTGGCAGAGACATCTCCAAGGATGGCACTTGGGGAATGAGTCAAATGAGCAGCAACTGATGCTGCAGTCACCAAACCCCCACCGGTTCACTGGGGCAGAGACAGTGACAGAAGTAGATGCTTGTTGCATGAACATATTATAAGTTTCCCTGCATGAAGGCCTGCAGAAAATTTTTCCCATGGGAAAGCATCCTTTTACTGTCCTTTTACTCTGTACAAGTTTCTATAAACAAATCTCTGAGCTGTGTTCAAGGACACAGATGATTTCTCTGCCTGTCTCCTGATATAGGAGATGGAGGTTTTCTTCCTTTCAGCCTATGAGGTGAAAAGTTGTTATCTCTGATTGTGTAAGCTATTCTGGCATTCCTGGGACGGAGCTGGAAGCAAGAGCTTGGATTGCTCTGGACTGGGCAGATAATAGCCCAATTCTTTTATGAATCCTTTGAATTATGGAGTCATGTTAATAAATCATATTTAGCCTTCTGATATTATTGCTAAGAGTCCTTTGTCAATGCACAGACCACGGCAATAGATGCTCACGGATTTGTCCCCCATTTAAACACACCTCTAGCCCCCAAAATCTGCAATGAAGGAGCAAAGAGGGAATCAAGGAGTGAAATTCCTTAGAACAGCTCTTGCAAGGCTGTGGTGGGTGCCACCTCTGTCCTTATTCCACATCCTCCTTGCACGCTCTGCTTCATCCTTCACGCTTTGCTCGTTCCTGGTCACATTCTTCCCTTTCTGGCAGAAAAGCCTCAAACAGAGCTGAAGGCCTCTTAAATCAACGTCTTTCCTGACTCAGAAGCTGTAAGAGGATTCATTATTTATGTGGCAGAAACACAAAAGCTTAGCATATTTTAAGCTGTCTGAAACAACTTCAAGGCAACTCTTCCCCTGTCTTCTTTTTTTTTAACAAAACACATTGAGATGTCTCTGAACCGAGCAGCAGGGGGAAACTGTTTTTTTTAATTCCAAAAGATAAAATAATATGTACAGATTGAAGGAGAGAACGAAAAACCACCGTGATCTAACTTGGGATCACCAAGGAATGCCCATCAGGGGATGTTGCCTGGGAGGTGTTGGCATAATCCTTGGACAGACTCTACTGTGATGTGGCATTGATGTTATGGCAGTGGGAGAGGTCAAGGAGACAGCTCTGCTCCTTCACAAGCACACACAGCCGTATTCTTCAGAGGCAGCAGCAGAGGAGGTGCTGGGTGTCTTTTCCTGCACTCTTTCTCCCCATTTTTACATTTTTCACTTTAGTCACAGCATCTCTAATTTCCTTAGATCTGAAGCCACCTCGTGAGACTGGAAGGGAACGATATAGAAGAAAGATGAGGGGAAAAAAACCACCAGTAATCTTGTAAAAGTCAGTTTTGAAAAATCAATTTTCTTGTGTGACAAGATTTGCTTAAGGCTTTTCGTTCTGTGAAATCAGCCCATCATCCTGCGGGAACGCATGAAGGAAGTGGCAAGTGTGGTTTGGAATAACTCAGATTAAAGACTGCTAAATTAGGCTCAAAAAGCTGCCACTTCATGCAAAGGGAGAGGAGATCTGGCCAGAGGAGGCAATGGTGCTCCCTTCCAAATCACACTCTCAGCTCCAGGAGCAAGTCTTGAAGGAGGGGTGACTGACAAGGCTGGGAAAACACAACCACAACCCTAAGGTCTGCTGGAAATGAGATGCTGCTTTGGAGACAGGTTCACTCTAATGCTGGGAAAGGGCTGGAGCAGAGTTTGGAAAACTCACGATGCTGCTGACTCCTGGGATCTGGTGGTCCTGGCTGGTGATGAGCACCATCATGGGGCAGCCCATGTTTCTGTGAGCTCTCCTGGAACACCCAACCCTCTCTGGCAGCCCCACCATCGGAGAGGCTCCATCCAGCCCTGGCTGGATCCATCACTCTTTGCTTTGGTACCTTTCATCACCTCTACATCAGGGACGGTGCTCACCAGTACAAAGTGTTTTCCTTCCCCTTGCCTTTCCCCTCCTCCAGACTCTCTCTCCTCTATGCTCTCTCCTAATTAGTTCAAGCTGCCTCTGAACATCTCCCACCCGCTTGTTCCCATTACCTTGACAAGCCAGGGAATGGGAAGACAAATCTCCCTGTCCTCACACCTCCATGAGTGAAGGCTCTTCCAATCCTGTCTTCCCAGTCTCACCTGGAGCTGTGTGCCTTGGCAGAGCCCCCCAGCAGCCCAGTCTCACTTCCCAGCTGCAGGGATAGTTGTGCCTTATATTTTACTTTATTTCCTTTTTTTAAAGCCTGTCTCTCCACCTGCCACCCAGCCACGCTCCGCTCCCTGTCACAGGGAGCTGGCAGATGGGGCTGATGCATCACGAAGGAGATCTGAAGAATTCATTTCCTGGTATTTTTTTTTTTTCCCCAGCTTTCATTTTCACTTCAGAGCAAAGGTCCAGTTGTCTGGGAGGAAGCTACAAAGACAAACCCAGGCAGGAAAACAGAGATAGTCAGGAAAAATGTTACAGTGCCGATAACTTGAGACCTCGGTGTGCTTTGCATTTATTTCAACTCCTGCTTTAGCTGCATTTTGCTATGTCTGTAAATTAGATTTATTCTGTAACTGCTGTGAAATGCCTGCGGGCCCCTTCCCCACTCCAGCTTCTCTTCCCTCCCCTGCCATGTCTGGCTGCGGGGGGCAGCAGGAGAGGTGACAGCCCTGCCGAGGGACAGCATATGGCCTCGCAGCGTCCTGCCGCTGGACAGACGGCAGCCCCGGCCACCGGAGCGGGAGGGAGCAGATGGGAGCAGGGGGAGGAGGGCAACAAAAACTGCACACTGGCATAAATGAGAACTTTCCCAAGCTGGGCTGGAGGAGGGAGCTGGCTGGGGGGGGAGAAGGGCCAAAGCGTGCCAAGAAATGGCAGCAAAACCAAACTGACCATTCCATTTCAAGATGCTGAAAGGCCTCTGGTCTGGACCAGATGTTTGTTGAGCTGCTTCCCACCTCATCTCTCTGCAGCCTTCTGGGAAGCTGAGACCCCTGAGGCTCTGCAGAAGCTCTTGTGGGGCTGCCCCAGATCATAGAATCCCAGAATAGTTTGGGTGGAAAAGGACCTTAATGCTCATCACATTCCAACACTTTCCAGCAGACCAAGCTGCTCCAAGGCCCATCCAACCCAGCCTTGGAAGGGTCCATGTGCAGTCCCCAGAGGAGAAGTCCGGGTGATTTTCCTGTGAGTGGGACACTGAGTCCAATGGATGTGGAGAAAAGTGCCCGTGTACCCAGAGACTTCACGCCTTGTCTGCAGCCCCTGGGGCCCTGCAGCATTTCAAACCCTTACACAGTCCCTTTTAAATATTGAGAGGTGTGATTGTAATTTAATAAGAGTTAATATGGCAGATCCTCCTCCCTTGGCCAGTCTGGTTGTGGTCTTGGAGATCAGAAGCTCTGGGAATGCAAGGCATGAGGGGTTGGTCACTTTTATCCTGGGCCTTCCATGAACGGGCAGAGGAAAGCAAGGAACACAGAAACACACCCGCTCCCAGGAGACACTTTTCAAAGCCACTGGAATTGCATATTAAAATATATCCAGGCTTTATAGTGCCAGAAGAGGGAAAACAGCCCCTGCTCTGGCTTGGCAGGAGGCAGTGCCCATTAAATGGATCATTTGCCACTTCTCTCTCAAAAGTTGCCAATGAAATCATTGCCCTGAATCTCTGAGCAGCTTCCCATGATCCAATAATCCTTTCTGGCCTTTACAGCCTATGGATCTGTGAATATATTCAGCTGAGTGGAAGAGGTAGGGACAACTCTGGTGTCATGAAAGGGTGTTAAACTCCAAATGTGCCTTTCCCTGGCCTTTCACCCAGGAACAGGGATCTGTGCACATCCAGAAGCTTGACTGACCAAGCAAAGAAGCAATGGAGATCTAGCTGGAACAGAGATTTCTTGCTCCCACTGTCTGGGGTGATTTCTCTTCCTGCTCATCCAACCTGGCAGCAGCAAAAAATTCCTGTGGCTCTTCCTTCCTTAAGACTTGAATTCCTTGACTCTATTATAGATGTGGCTTCCTCATGCTCAGATGAAACAGGGTGCACCCATTTATGAGCCCAGCTCTCCTCATTGCCTGGATGTGGGAGGCAGTTTCATTTCACTTTTATCCTGCTAAGGATTTCATTTCATTTCCCTTTTATCCTGCTAAGGATGTATCCCTGGGGGCAGACCTCTGGCATGGGAACAGGGCTGATCCCTGGGAAGTGAGTGTGAGGAATTAGGGATGGGATTCCCTGGGTTCTCCATGCGAATCAGTGATGTGGGACAAGTGGAAACAGCCTCAAATTTCATCAAGGGAGGCTTAGATTGGATATTAGAAGACATTTCTTCATTAAAATGTGAGTCAGATATTTGAACAGACTGCCAAGGACAGTGGTGGAGTTCTCATCCCTGGAGGAATTTAAAAGATGTGGCACTTGGGGACATGGATTAGTGGTGGCCTTGGAAGTGCAGGGATAACAGTTGAACTCAAAGATTTTAGAGCGTTTTTCCAACCTAATTGATTCTGTGATTCCATGACTTGCTGACCTTCATTCTGGGCTTCTGCCGTAACCAACCACTCAGGGATGGCAGGGAATGTCTCTTGTCTATGAGGGGATTTCCTTGGGATTTGTTTTGGAGAAGCTGGGTCTGTGTGTTGAGCCCATGACTGACTGATGATAGAAGTGCTCCTGGCAGTGATTTGGTCCATCCAGCCACATCCACGGGGGCAGTGAAAGTGCAGTGATCCTGCCAAGCCAAGCAAGGCCTGACCAGCTGCTCATTCCCTCCTCCATTCCCCATCCCTTTGATAAGGCTTTCCCAGATTTCTGCTGCTTTTCCTGCTCTTTGCCAGACACCAAAGCAATGCTGAGCCACGAGGGAGCTAGTTCAAGTGTCTGAGCAAACTTCCAGGCCGTTTCCAGCAGGACATGGGGCACATGCTCTTGAAGAACTTGACTCCCTCGTGGGAGCTGAGGCATCTCATGAATAAATCTGGTGAGATGTCAGCAGGTCCCCAAATGGTGCAGGCAAGGCTCAAAGGGTAAAGAGCAGCAAAGCTCTGTGGAGTTTGAACTTCTCCCCAGGTTTGTTCAAACTGTGGGAATGTGTCTCTGTGGGAGGA
This sequence comes from Leptocoma aspasia, assembly GCA_013399835.1. Classification (NCBI taxonomy): domain Eukaryota; kingdom Metazoa; phylum Chordata; class Aves; order Passeriformes; family Nectariniidae; genus Leptocoma; species Leptocoma aspasia. The sequence continues at coordinate 387,280 of VXAX01006471.1, forward strand.
ATGCCTCCAAGATGCACAGTGTAAAGCAGGCAGCCCAAAGCACAGATGATGCACATTGTGGTTTTCTCTTTCTCTCTCACAGCTCCTTGATATCAGGTAAATTTTTCTTGTATTTACCTGAACCCACAAAATTCTGCCACTTTTTTCCCCAAGGCCAGAAGCCAAAACACCCCAAACCTCTACCTGGGCATTTAGGATCCTTGGAGACACCAGATTTGCCAAAGGCACTTGGGCACTTCATCCACTTGTTTTCCTAAAGCTGGGTGGGAAATGCCTATCCTGTGGAGAAGGGTGGAGGAACTGGACTAGGGAGCTTTTCCTTGTTGTCCCTTTGTTTTCCCTGGGCAAAGCCAGGGGGAAGCCAGGACACTGCCTCCCACCAGGTGTGTTCGAGCCCCAATGCCTTTAAAGAAAACCTCGTTAAGAAGCAGTTGAGTTTGGATTAATATTTGATGAGTGACAGTGAGCTGCTGTTCAGAGATAAAACAGTGTTTACTGAGCAAGGGCTTTCCTGCCGGCCTGAACCTACTGAGCCAACAAACAAACAGTGCTCTGGGGGGAAGCACGTGGAGGTGAGGACAGGGGATGATGTGGGATGGCTCTGAGCTCTGCACAGCATGACCAGGGGGGTGGTGGGCTCAGGCCCCAGCTGCAGCTGCCACTCCCAAAGCTGGTGGATGCAAGAGGATTCAGGCAGGTGGCACCCTGGGCCTCAGCCCAGCAGGGGTGGGTGGAACTTGCTTGGACTGCACCTGCTGTGGTCCCTGTTTGGCCGTGGGATGGGAAGAAGTGGGGCAGCACCATCCCTTGGGTGGCTGACAAATAAATGCCCCCCAGCTCCTCCTGACCTCTGCTCCTGCTGCAGCCCCTGCTGGACCTTCTGCAACATCTGTCAGCTATGAAGAGCTAGCTGTGTGCTGCTCACAGCTGCCGTGCTCAACACCTTGCAGCAGCTGGGAGGGATGTCTCTCTCTTCCCTGCTACGTCTCTGTGTCTGTCTGTCAGTCCCACACCTTTCTTTGGAAGCGCAGTGGTCCCTAGAACTGCAGCTGGTGCTGGAGGGTGGCTCCACATGTCCCCCTCTGCCACCAAAGATAACATTATTTGCAAAGGTCTCTGCCAGCCCTGGGGGCGAGAGCTCTGTGTGGATGCACAGAATGAGATTTGTATCACTGCCCTGCCTGCACAAACTCCCCGTCACTCCGCAAAAATAATCATCAGCTGAGGAGCCCGAAATGCTCAGGGACTCTGCCTCCTGCAATATTAAACCTTCCCATTTTCTTCTGCCACTTTAAAGATTCTCTTTCTTACTGTGAGTGATAAATAATAACAGCAAAAAAACACCCCACAGACACACAACAGACATCAAAAGCCACGAGAAGATTGGCAAATAGAGAGATCTGAAGGGAGCAAAGAGGAGGCCTGGTTGGGAGTCGGTTCACGTAGCCCCGACTTCTGTTGCTTTCCATTAATTTCACCCGCCATCGCAGGTAGCAGAACAACGGCGACAGCTAATTACTCTCCCTTTCCCTTTCCTGCCCGTTTGCTTGCAGCAAAAGAAAGTCAGTAAATTCCCAAACTCCCCCCTCCCCATCCCAGACCTCTCTAGGAAGCTGCAGAGGCGGGTGGGAGGCGGGTGTTGAGGTGGGATGTGCCGGCTGCCCGCCGGAGCCCTTTGCTGCTCCAGCCTGGCAGTGGGATTCTCTGCCAGCAAACAGGCTGGCAGGGGCTGGCAGTGCCTCACAGGAGGGGGAGGTGGAAGGTTAGTGTCGTCCCCTACCACCCTTGGGACACCAGGGAGTCTCTTCGGGCTTCTAGCCCCATGTCCATGGTACTAAAGCAGATGGGGACACATCCACGGAAGTGCTGCCGAGGTCCCCTTGAGCCTTTTCCAAGTGGAGGATGCTGCACTGGCAACACCAAGGAGCTTTTTGGTGGGCTGAGCTGCTCTTCAGCTCCAAAGGGAATCTGACAGAGGTGGGATAAACCCAGGCCAGATGGGGTATAAGACCCTACAGAAGCTGTAGGATGTGTCTGTGCAAAGCTTGCTCCATATGGAAGGAGGGAAAACGTCTGAATGAGCAAATCCCTGCTGCCAGAGGGTTAATTCACCCCTGTGCCAGAACCCCCTGCTCAGGATCACTGTGCCACCTCACCAGCCTCTGCCCTCCACTTGCTTTTGGTGACACTGGCCTGTCCTGCGTCCGAAAGCGAGTGACAGCCCAAGTGACACATGGGCAAACAAACCTCCCTGGGGAAAATGCTGCTCCTGTCAGGACAGGCTGCTGCCAGCGAGGGAGGAGGGCTGGGATTTCAGCTCCAGTGTCCTCAGCCTAGGAAAGGAGCAGAGGAGCTGTGCCTCCAGCACAGGACAGCCTGCCCCAGCCCTGCCTGCTTCCCAACATCACGAGATGCCAGCAGATTTTAAAGAAGAGGGATTCACACTTAGAAAATGCCACTGAGGCCAAAGATTTAGTGAAAATCTGTCAGTTTTGAGAAAATGTCTTTAACCCTCTGCCTTCAGAAGAGAAGACATGGTGCAGGCTGTAACTTTCCACTCTGGCTCTGGGAGTGGATTGCTCTGAGGTCTCTTTTCCAACCAGGTTTTTCTTGCATTAAAATCGACCTGTATGTGATTATATAAGTGAGCATGAAGAAAACTTCCTAAGGAAAAAGCAGCTCAATTTCATCAAAACTATGTTCTCTATAGGGGCAGAGGGGGCTTTTTGTCTCTTGGGAAATTGTGTTGAGTTTTGTCTCTTTTCCCTTGCCCTCCTAACTAAGAGAACAGGAGCTCTGGGCTTAAAGTCTTGGACCATGGAGAGTCCATGGAGCAGGACCATGGAGGTGGTTTAGTGGCTTCATCCTAACAAAGAGCCCAGTTCGTGGATGCTTCCCAAGGGAACATCTATGGGTGAGATATTTGACCTCATGTGCTTTTCCCAGGAAGAAAACCCAGGATGCAAACCCATTGCAAAACCTATGGCTCCCCAAAAACTCCAGCAAGGTGACAGTTTGCTGGTATATTGGTAACAGGGATGGCCCTGTGAAGCTGGCTGTGGATTTATGCCCACAAAAGGGGATTTATGTTGTTTAAACATACTTCCTTTGTGTTCAGAGTTATTTACTGACAAACATATTGGGAGGGATTAAAAATAAATATTGTCTGAAGACCTGGGATCTCTGTCTGAGCATGAGGGAAGCCCTAGGAGATATATAGGAGATACATCAGAGTGGTCCTTGCCCAAGGAGAAAAAAAATCACGCTTCCTATTGTTTTTTTAAGGCAGAATAAATTCATTTTCACCAGTGGTGGGGTCCTAGTGACCCTGGGGATGGCACTAAGCTCATATTCTGCCTTCTCAAACCTCCAGATGTCTCAGCCCTGGGGCTCTATACATCCCATCCTTCTCTCCTGGAGAGTGTCGAGGTGCAGGGGGCTCCTTGCTCCTCGATGTCCCACTCCAGAGGGCTCCAAGCTTCAGTGCTGAAACATCTGCCACTTTTACATAGTGAAGAGCTTTGGGATCTTATGGAAGGGAAACAAATCCCCCCTCCATCAATCAGAGCCTTTAAGCAGAAGGAAGCCCCAGCGAGCACTGCTGAGTCCTGTTTGCTTGTCACAATGGTAGGGAAAAAGCCTCGTGTGAAGTTTACATGTTAAGGGAACTCAAGAAATGAAAAACCCAAAGTGATTGAATTTGTCATGCCTCTTTTTTTTTCCCCACCCAAACCCCTTTTTATGGGAAAGCATAGCCTGAAAAAACATATAATTAGTTTTAAGAGTAAAATCTGTAATGAAATGAATCCCAAAGCCATTTGCAGCAAAGTAGAATCATGGAGGCTCGGGCGACAGGAAAGGTGACAAGACCTGTGGCCTCAGGATGGGTGAGAAGGAAGGAAGAGGGCAGAAGGTGGCATTTGCAGTCAGAGGGGACAGCAAAAACCTGTGCTACCAAGACGGCAGCAAAGATGGGAGAAGAGTGTTGGGTCCACTTCTGCGTGGTGGAGAAAAGCAACACAACTTGGGCATGGATCCCAAGGGTGGGAACAGCCAAGAGGAATCACAGAATGCAAAAATGGTTTGGGCTGGAAGGGACCTTAAAGCTCTTCTTGTTCCACCCCTTGCCATGGACAGGGACACCCTTCCTGTATCCCAGGTTGCTCCAAGCCCTGCCCAGCCTGGCCTTGGACACTCCCAGGGATGGGGCAGTCACAGCTTCTCTGGGCACCCTGTGCCAGGGCCTCAACACCCTCACAGGGAAGAATTTCTTCCCAATATCTCATCTAACCCTGCCCTCTGGCAGTGGGAAACCATTCCCCCTTGTCCAAAGTCCCTGTCCAAGGAAGTGCAAACCCTAGACTGGAGCTTTCCAGGCTCCAGGGCACAAGGATCAGCCCAAGTGGGTTCAGGGATGATGTGGAAGGTTCCTTTGTTGAGAATCAGGCTGATGGAGCAGAAGTTTTGCCAGGTTCTTGCCACTGTCTGGTTCCTTGACCAGAGATGGTTGTTTTGCCTTAGACTATACCAGAATCAGTCCTGGGGTAAGAACCACATGGGTCCTTCACCCAGCCTGCCATGCACTTTGTTTTCCTACCAGCTGTAAATATGAAACCAGGGCTATTTGTATCTTTGACATTAATTGACTTTTTGAATTAATAACTCTTCTGTGTAACCAGGAACACAATTATTGCTTTGTTGTGCTGATATCTAGCTGGAAGGAATCGTTCCTACCTGGAAACTTGATTGTACTAATTAAACTCTACGAGCCTAACAGGAGGTGGGTCATGGTAACCTGTCCCCCGAGGTGCCTCCTCTGTTATTATCCATGGATGGTTCTGCAGAGCCAGAGTGGAGGGTGAGCCTGTGTGTGCATGCTCAGGCCTTCCAGGCAGGAGGGGTGAGTAGCTGACGGATGAGGTGGGACAGGGATGTACCTGGTTACACAAAGCTCTTGTCTCCCAAAGTGTGCTGACAGCCTCCCCGCTTCCCATACCCATATTTTGTCTGCTTAAACCAAAAAACTGTGAGGGGAGGGGTGTTTTCTGATGCAGGAGACCTCACACCCAAAGCCAAGGGCCCATGGCAGCGACTGTACTCAGGGCAGAGCATGTGCTCTCCTGCCCATCAATCCCTGGATGTGCACTCACAGAATCATTGAACATCCTGAGCTGGGATGCACCCACAGGGGGCATCCAGTGCAGCCCCTGGCCCTGCACAGACCCCCCAACAATCCCACCCTGTCCATCCCTGGCAGTGCTGTCCAAACCCTCCTGGAGCTCTGGCAGCCTCGGGGCCGTGCCCATTCCCTGGGGAGCCTGGGCAGTGCCAGCACCCTCTGGGGGAAGAACCTTTTCCTGAAATCCAACCAAAACCTCCCCTGGCACAGTTCCAGCTTCCTTCAGATCCTTTCCCTAGTCACCAGAGAGAAGAGAGGACCCAGGGCAGCTTGGGGCTGGCAGGGACCCCATGCACTGCCTCCACCCCAGACCTCTCCCAGCAACAAGTGATGCACTTCCTCCTGCTCCAGATCTCTCCACCACCCGTGCCCTGCTCCGAGCTCACCGTGGCCAGTGCAGGGGCACTGCAGACTGTGGCTAGCAAAGATGACTCCACCCACCCAGGGAGAATGTCCCACTCAAGGAGATCCCATCCCTTGTGTCCCCTCACTTCTCTGGCATTTGCACCTCTGCTGTGGCCCCTCCCAAGCTCAGCTCCACTGTGTTGGGCACAGAGAGGCTTATGGTGGTTGCTTAAGGGTTACATAGAGATGGTGATAGAGCTGCTTTGTTCAAATCATAAAAGTGTGCAAAAAAAGGAGAGGAATTTTCCCATAATAGACTTTTCACTTGGTGTGCATTGCTCGCGATGTCCCCAAACAGATGGCTCTGCCAGCTCAGTGCCAGGCCTCTTAACCCACTCCAGGTGCCGATGAATCCCTGGCTGAGAAGCTGTTGCACGTGGCAGAACGTGGCAGACACCTGGCAGAAAAGGAGCCTCTCAACGTGCAACAGCATCATCAAGGCCAGAGCAGCACCAGGGAGCCACCAGAGCAGGGATAAGGACCCTGCCCCAGCAGGGAGGAGGGGCTGGCCCCAGCCATGGCATCCCTCAGCACAGGGGCAGCAGAGGCCGTGGGCATGAGCCACAGTGAGCACCAAGCAGTGAGACACACGGGAGGAGCTGGAATGGCCACCAGAAACCAGAGGTGCTGAGCTCTTTTGGGTCACCTGGAGGGGAAGCGTTGCGAGGGGAAGGCGAGATGCAGAGGGCTGGACTGAGGTGCCAGGGGTGCCAGGGGTGCCAACTTACCTGTACTGGGTGACAGCAGGGTTGGCCTTGGCGGAGCAGTGGAACTTCACAGTGTTGTCCTCCAGCACCGGCTGCGGCTCCACGGACAGGTTCACCAGGGGCGGGTCTGCAAGGAGAGACAGGCCCATGAGTGACCCAGGGACACGGTGCAGCACCCCCCTGCCTGCTGCCTGCCAGCTGCTCAGGCTGCAAAGCAAAACTTGGCTGTAAGAAGGCTTGGCAAAAGCACTGACACTCCCTGATGCTGTGATATCACAGAATCCCAGAATGGCTTGGATTGGAAAGGACCTTAAAAATGATCCAGTTCCACCCCCTACCATGGGCAGGGACACCTTCCACTAGACCAAGTTGCTTCAAATCCCACACAACCTAGCCTTGAACACTTCCAGCTTCTCTGGGGAACCTGAGCCAGGGCCTCATCACCCTCACAGGGAAGAATTTCTTCCTGGTATCTCATCTAACCTGCCCTCTGGCAGTGGGAAGCCATTTTTCAGTTTAAAGCCAAATAACAATTGTCAGACAGGCTGATGCCATGAATGCTGCTCTTCTCTTGAAGGGCTTCAGCGAATAAGACAGGAAGAGGAGCCACAGACACCATTTGATGTAACATTTCACTTGGAAAATGTGACTGCTGGCTCTGATTCTCATTTAAGGACATAAACTTGCCTGCTTTGAGACACTCCAGTTTAATATCTCGCTGTATAACAATGATCTTTTGTCTATCCTCTAACTTTAAAGTGGAATTTCTGCTCTTTCATCAGCCTAATCATCTCTGCCAAGGCCTTACTGGTGTCACAGGCTGCTCCAGCCTTCCAACTGCTCCTCAGTTTCTCTCCTTCTTTTTACATGAGAAGCATCTAAGTGCTTTAACAGCAAATAAATTTAGGAAAGAACTGATAAAAGCAAGTAGCAAATGGGTGAAATGTTCAGATGAAGAATATCCAGAGTTGTTTTAATTTTTTGTGATGACTGAGAACTTCAGCTTTAGGTTTTAAGCATGGCACCTTATTTGAGGGCAAAAAGCAGAAAGAAATGGCCTTGTGGAGGGGTTTTTTGGTGGCTGTAGAACAAGCTGTCCCGTGGCAGACGGTGTTGGGGCTCATCATCATCGACCCAGCTGAGGGGCTCTCCTGCCCTTGAGGTGGGAGTCTGCTGCACATATGCAAAAACACATCCTAAACCAGGACATGTTACGTGTTCAACTTTACCTGCTGCCTCTCTCTTCTTCCAAGTTCCAGCAATGTCCTTCCCAGCTGGAAAACGGGGAAAGACTGCAGGTGACAGGGCAGGGGGCAGAGAAGCTGGGTGCTGCCCGCTGTTCCAGGGCACCTCCCTTGGCCTGAGGGCTGCTGGGGCATCCCAGAGCCCTGGGCTGGCTGTGGGGTCAGTGCTGCAGGGCTGGACAGTGCTCCAGTTCCTGTGGGGATGCTGTGCAGCCACGGCTGCAGCCGAGCCCGAGGAGTGTCCTTGGTCTGACAGGGATGGGAGTTTGCCTGCTGGCCTCTGCCTCCACCACACACAGGTCAGGCTCCTGCTGGAGTGCCCTGGCTCTGGCAACTGCTCAGTGCCTTTGCTGGAGGGCGTGGGCTCCAACTGGGCATACTGGTGTGGGAACTGCCTCCAAAGCAGCCCCGCGTTATTGCAGCCCTGGTGTGTTGCTATGAACATATTATAAGTTTCTCTGTGTGTAAGCCTTCTGATCATTTTCCCATGGGAGAACATCCTTTTGCGGTCTTTTACTCTGTATAAGCTTTCTGTAAACAAAATATCTGTGTCTGTTCTTCAAGGACATAGAATTGGTCGGCCTCCTCCTACCTATGAGGAGACTGAACTGAAATTACTTTATCTTTCTGATATTGTAAACTTTCGGACACATTTTCCTGGACAAAGCAGCAGCAGGAGCATGGAATGCTCTCTGCTGAGCAGATATAGAAATATATTAGAATTATGGAGTCATTTTAATAAATCATTTTAGCCTTCTGAAATTATTGTCATGAGTCCTTTCTTCTATGTGTGGACCACGACGATACTGGTGCAAGGTCAGCAGCCTGGGGACAGCAGCAGGTGGCCTCGGCAGTGACCTTGGCGGGGCAGGAGGGGAGAAGGAAAGGCGGAGTCCCGGCAGCGCTCCAGTGCCTCCTCCTTCTCCGCCCCGCGGTATTTACCCAGCCAGAGCCTGGCTCTGTTGTGAGCAAAGCCACCTGCCTTCTTGATGGGAAATTATGACGGGGAAATTATAGGTATTTTCAATTTAGCCTAATTTCATTTTAAAATGTGCAATTCAAATGACAATAAAGATGGGCGCAGTTGGGAATATAAATGAGCTTCCCTGACACAGCAGCCCAGAGATGTATAGCGGGCTCCTAATTCATTCCCAGGCATCCTGACACTTCCCTATTGTTAGACAACAACAGCTAATCACCTTCCTTTGTTAAGTATGAATCACACTTCTCTTTAGCAGCTTCCCCATTGTTTGATGGGTTAGGAACTGTGCCTACGATTTACAGAGAGGAGCCTCTTTGTATTAAAATGAGCCCGTCTCCCTCCTGCACTCAAAATAATAAAAAA
>VXAX01006471.1:396269-436536 GCA_013399835.1 Leptocoma aspasia
AAAAAAAAAAAAAAAAAAAAAAAAAAAAAAAAAAAAAAAAAAAGAGCAAAGGAAATGAATTAAAGTCTTTGATCTCGCCTTTCAGAAATGGGATTGGGCTTTCGAGTATTGCGGGTGCTGCGGATAGCGTGGGTTGTGTGTGCCAGTGTGTTTCAGGGCATTTTAACGGGAAAAAAGACACAAATTGTAACTCATCAGGATGTAATTCCACTCGGTTACAATTATAATTCCTGCCTGGCTTCTTGTAATGAATTTGCATGATGGAATGAGATAGAGCCGGCCCACAGGCGGTGGGAGGAGAGGGTGTGAATGCTCCTGCAGGTGTCGCGTTGCACTGGGACTGGCACCGGGATGGGCACCGGGACCGGCATCACTCCTCACCAGCCCCGCAGCCCGGGAGGCACCTTGGCAAACCCCTCAGCTCCCACTGTTCCCACTCAGCACCTCAGGGATGGCCGTGGGCAGAGCTCCATGGGCTGCAGGTGCTGTGCTGGCACTTGCCCTGCCAGGTGCAGATCCCTCTCCGTGCTCCTCTCCCCTGTGGACAAGCCCTTCCAAACCTCTTCACTAAGGCTAAGATGCCACTTCAGCCCTGGGCTTTCCACTCCCCAGTGGGAAGCACAAAAGGGAATCAAACACTGCAAAGCTCCAAGGATAAACGCAGCAGGAGATCCTCCAGCACAGCGATGTGCCCCTCATCACCCTCCACCTTCCTGCTTCTCCCCCCACCTCCTGCAAAAACATACAGATGCAGCCAAATCCCTTCTTGCCATGACAGAAAAAGGTGTAAAAATGAGCAATTGCACATGTGTGTGCAGAGGCTTGGAGCAATGGCTTTGGATAAGCAATAACCCTGCTCCTCCCTATCCCGGCACGCCGAGTGTGCATTTCCATGGGCCCACTGGACTCCTGCAGTATAAATAGTTTATGGCATATCAAACTATTAAACATGATTTTAATCCCACTTGTGATGTTCGACGCATAACTCACAGGAGGCTGACTTTGATGTGGCTGGTGGAACAGAAATCACATTGAACAGATGTTCCAGCTGGAGCCGCTTAGTGTTTCCATTACAGACCCTGCACTGGGTTTTTTTCCAGCTCTTTCTGCCAACCCCCCTTTCTTTTATATATTTGGGAGAGGAGGGTTTTATGACTCAGCTCTTTCATTGCTGCTATGATGGTCAGGCATGAGATTGATGGGACCCCAACTTCAATTTTCCATCAGCTGAAAGAGGATAATCTCTCCCCCCATGAACACACCCTTCCTAGGGACAACTTCCATCCTGGTGTTTCTCTGCTGCCTGTAAGCATTGCTGATGTTCTTTTGAGTTGCAGAAGAAAATTAAAGAAAGCAGTAGGAGTGATTTACCAGGCTGCAGCTTCCTGGGAAGGATTTTTTTGGTTCCCTGGGATTATTTTGCATGGCCATCTCTCAAACCATGCAGCTGGGTGATGTTTGCTATGATGTGAGTTCAACCTCCACTGCTGGAGGTGGAGAGTGCAGGGTCCAAGGGGCTGCTGCAGCTCATCCAGGCTGGGAAGAGCTCCCCAGCCAACAGCTGCTGCCTGCTTTTCCTTGTCCTTGCAGAAACCATTTCTTTCTCTCCCCAAGCTGCTAGATTTTCTCTGCTAGAAGAAGACCCATGAGCAGGACTTCCCAGAATACTTCCCTAGAGAAAAATGAGTGGCTCAGATATTTTTTGCTTAAGAAAAGCACCTTTAGCTCTTTGCAGAGAGAATGCAGCTGGTTGTCTACAAGGCTGGGAGTGAAACCTCATGAACTAAAGCTGGGTTAATAGTTGCACTTGATGATCTTAGAGATCTTTTCCAACCTTAACAATTCCCCAGTTCTGTTACTAGATGCAGCTAGAGCAGGCTTTTGCATCCAGGTCAAAATCCATCCCACCTCAGCTTGGTTAATCCATCTTAGTATTTTTCTATCCCATCACCCATCCAGCTTTGGAAAACTGATATCCTCATTAGCCCCCATTAAGAACAACATACTTTAAATAGCTGGGTAGAATGTTATTGTTATTACATTCACAGCATGGAGTATTTAATAGCTCAGAGTGGAAATTGGTGCTCTTTATCGGGTTTTTCTCTTTCCCAAGCAGATTCCATGTGGCTTGGGGATTCAGCTCACGTCTCCAGCCCACACTGTACTGCCCCGGTGTAATGATGTCTCTGCTCTGCGTTGTTTGTGTGAGTGTGTCTCCAGCTATTGTAGCTGTTTGCTGGCTGTGAAATAACCCAAGCTATTATCTCATTTTATCTGCCCAGTTCTGTCAGGACATGCAGCCAGCGACCCAAGAGCCTGGTAATCTTCCGGCAGCAAAAGCTGGAAGTCTTAAATGGTGAATTTTCTGCTGCGCTTGAGTTTGTTCAGTTGAGTTTGCCAGTTTTAATTGGTCTCTGGAAAGCAGCTGGCATGCTAATATTGAACATCCTGCTTTTGCAAGTCGTGGGTAAATACAGCTGCAGGAACTGGGTGTGTGAATGGAGCATGGCTGGAAGGGGTCAGGAGGAGCCCAAGAGCAGTGGCTACTGCAGAGGAGGAGGGAGGAGGCCTGTGAAATGGGAATTTTGGAAGACGGCAGATTTTGCTCTGTGGATTTACAGTAAAGGGTGAATGGTACAGCTTTGAACACAGCCCTGCCCCCTGAGGTGGTGACAGGTGCTGGCTTTGTGTCATGGGTGGGACACTGTCCTGATCAGGTGCCTCACAAAAAATGTATCACTGAACTGCCTGTAAGTCTGGAAACATGCGATTCTGCACCAGAAATCCTAACGGGCCTTATCTCTGCTACTGGCCATGCCCAGAGATGTTGCTTGCTCACCCAAACTCCTTTGGGGTCCATGCCTGCTCCAAAGACCCCCAAGGGCCTGGGTCAGGGCACAGCTGGGCCACCCAGAGCATGGCAGCTGGTGTTGCTTTTGCTCAAACCATGGACACATGGGAAGCAGGGTATCTCTGTAGTGTGGCTTTCCTCGGTGCCCCAGGGAGCTCAGGGGTTATGAAATCTCCTGGCTGTGCCTTCACTCTGTCAATGAACCAGTAAATCCCAGTGAAGAGAAACCCCCAGTCCCAGCATGCTGCTCCTGACTGGAGTCAGAGCGCTGCAGACAGCCCTGGGGCAGCGATGGAGAGGGCAGAGAGGCTGGGGTGTCCCAGCAGCCAGAGGTGGCTCAGGGGCTGTGTACTCACGCTGGATGTCAATGGTGACAGAAGTCTCCTTCCCACTGGGAATGGCTTTGTTGGTGGCACGGCACACGATGCTCTCCCCGTTCTCAATGTCAGAGGGGGCGATGAACAGGGTGCTCATGATGCTCTCCCTCTTGCCGTCACGGAGGAGTGTCTGTGAGGGGGAAACAGGGATGAGGAAAGGACTTTCCTACTAGAGAGGGGCCCTTTCCCCATCCCCAGGCTCAATAAGAGCTTCTCAGCCAAGCAGCTTCCTGCAATAACAATTCCTCTGGCTGGAATCTGCCAAAAGCCTTAGGGGGAATAACAAAGACAAATTTCACTGCACTTCCCTGGGAATTGGGCTCTTAACTCCCATCTGCTTCCCTGCAGCCCTGCTGTGCCTAGGCCAGGGAGGAAAGCTCCAGTGAAACACGTCACCCATCACTCCACGAAAGAGGGAGCCAGAGGCAAATGGCTTTGTGCCCCTGCTGTCATCTTCTGCCAGGTGAGTGCACAAAGCTGCCTGGGCACTTCCCACAGCAATGAGGTGATGCCAGCTGCCAGCAGCACAGACAGACCCTGGCCATGGATCCTTGGCTGCCATGCTGTGGTCTGGCCCAGCCTATGGTAAGCCATCACCTCTCAGGTGTTCACTGATGGGGGCCAGAGATCCAAACCCTGGTGGTAAGCAGCTCTGCCTGCTCAGCCTTGGCACCGTGCTTCTTCCCTAGATTTAGCTGACTTCAGCTGTGGTGCCCTGCCATGCCTCTTTTGGGAGCACAGGAGCCTGGGAGTGCTTCCTTACCATCCCCCAATCCTCCTGCAAGTTCTTACAGGAGGTCACGGCACCCCGTAACCCTGACTTTGATAAACTGATCCCTTGGAGCTCTCAAGATGTTGTGTGGTTTTCAGTCTTTTAGTCATTCTCCAAGCTCTGACCTCTCTCTGGTTTATCAACAGTGGATTTTGGACCCTGCCAGGCAGTTTTTCCTTCTAAGTTGGTATCCTTCAAGTTTGTTCCTCACAGTGTAAGAGAGGGGTTTATTGGGAGATAAACGGATGTCAGCGAGATGTGTGCATGTGGCACTTGGGGACATGGTTTAGTGGTGGCCTTGGCAGTGCTGGGGGAATGGTTGGAGTTGATTTTGGAGGGCTTTTCCAACCTAAATGATTCTTTAATTCCAAGACTAGTGCTTTCCCTGGGTCATCGTGGCACAGCCTTCATGCACACAGGTTTGTGCCACTCAAACACATGAGACAAGGAATGATGCTGAGAAATTGTCACCACAATCAGCCAGAATTCCAGAGTCATTAAGGTTGGAAAAGCCCACTGAGATCGAGTCCAGCCATTTACCCAGCAGTGACAGCAGCACTGACCCACTAAACCACATCCCTCTCCACCATATCCACAGGTTTTTGGAACACTTCCAGGCATGGGGAATCCACCACCATGATGAGAGCCTGTTCCAATGTCTGAATACATTTCCAGTAAAGAAACGTTCTCAATATCCAATCTAAACATCCCCTGGCACAATTTGAGGCCATTTCCTCTCATGTCCCTGTTCCCTGGGACTCCTCCCCTGGCTCCCCCTCCTGTCAGGGAGTTGTGGAGAGCATGAAGGTTCCCCCGAGCCTTTTTCCTCCAGGCTGAGCCCCCACAGCTCCGTCAGACACTCCTGGTCCTCCAGCCCCTTCCCCAGCTCTGTTCCTACCTCGGGACACAAATGCAGGATGCTGCCCTCTCCTTGCTTTATTGTCACCCCGTGTGCTCTTCCCTTGGGGAACACCCACTTTTGGTGCTGGGGTTGAGGTGAACCCTAAGCCTGTGCAGAATTTCCCCTGTTTGAGGTTAACCTCCAAATCCTGCAGGATCTTGTAACGTTCCCTGTCCCCTTCAATGGGGATCAGGGGGATTTCAGTCAGCTGTGGCTGTTCTGTGCTGCCTGGCTGGCATTGCAGGGGGCTGCATATGGATCAGTTGGTGGACCGGAAATTCAGAGTAACAAAGAAATTATCACTCAGTGTGAATGGTTTCAGGCAGTTGGTAACCCAAACAGGGCTTCTTTTTGGTTGGCTGCAATATCTGGATCAAAGAAAAGCTGGGTTGGGTTTCAGTTTTCTTGAAAAAGCAGAAAGAGGCAAATTGAGGAACAGTTTTAAAGGGAGCTTCAAAAGGGAAATGTTTCTAAGACCTGAAAAATCCAAACTCCTCGCTCAAAAAATGTCTAAAATGGTCTGCTAATTTTTCTAAAGGCTGATTTTCTTTTTTAATGTGGAAGAGCCTCATGGAAACCTTCAGGAAGCCAGGAGAAAATGAGGTTCAGCCTCAGAAAGAGAGGTGTTCCTGACTCCAGGAGGAGGGAAGGATGCTTCCCCCCATGCAGACCAGGGATCCCCTCCCAGCCCATCCCTGCCAGCTGCTTAAATGCCATGGAGATCTCTGTGCCGTGGGAGATGGATCTGCAGCTTGGAAAACTCTGCTTTGGAAGGGTGTTTTGTTGGAAATATTTTAAAGATGGGCATTCCTCCTTTTCTGCTCCCCATTGCTTGTGGGTCTGAAAGGGAGAGGGCTCAAAATTTGTGTCCTCAGGGCCAAGCCTTGGAAGGGAAGGCTGGGGGTGAGGGGGATAAGCTATGAACACGTAATACAGCCGGGATTTTAATTAATTCCACTCGATTTGAGAGGGAGAGAGGTCAGTTCTCCCTGGCTCTAATTAGTGCTGCCTCTCTCAGCGCAGGCAGGGAGATGGGGCAGGTTCCCCTCTGCTCACCCCTGGCTGCAGGGAAGCAGCTCAGCTTCAGCAAGGAGGAGGAGCAGGAGGGCGAGGAGGCAGGGAGGGTGTTCTGCCTCCTCTGCTCTCCCCAGCAAATCAGGATATTGCTGGAATGACGCTGGATGGAAGCTTCACAGTGGCAGCAGAGGATGAAATGTTTATTAAAGATCTTTGGGAGCTCGAGGAATGGCTCTGACTGCCCACTTTGAAGTTTTGGCTGCAAACTGACCTATTTTAGGTTTCAAATTTTGCTGTTTAGAAATTTTCATTAAAACTGTCAAGTGTTACCGAATCTTTCACACTCACCAGCCATCAGGAGCCCATAAACAGGAGAACATTTGGGATCCCATTCCCAGTGTGCTGCTGATTGCTCTTTGATGATTTCCTTCACAACCCAATAAAGACTTTCTGTCTAAATTAAAAAATGCCAAAAACCCTGACAATTTTTGATGGAAAATTGCAGCTAGAGGAGGGGACACATGTCACCACAACCATCCCTTTGATCCAGAGGTTCTGTTGCAGAACCAGAACCAGGGCTGGGTCAGTGCTGCTATACACAACATTAACACCACACCCAGGTGGGATTAATGGGGGAGAAGTGGCCACACCAGGTGATTACAAGCTGTGAGAAGGTACAAGAAGCCAAATTCAGAGCAGAGCCCATTTTGGTGACAGTTTGTGGCTTCTCACTTGCATCCTCCTGACTGTTTTCCTCCCAGCCTCCCCACTGGGAAGGTTTTATGGAGGGATTCAGGGTGAGAGTCTCAGCTCTACAGAGCTGAGGGTGCTGCCCCAAATGTTTTGGGGTTGTGTGAAGTGTCAGGCCTGGTACCCCTTTCACGAGCTAGGGAAGAGCACAGGCCTTGCCCCAGCCCCATCCTGCCTCACCTTGGAATAGGTGGCTCCATTGATGACTTCTCCCCTCCGCATCCAGATGATGGAGGCCGCTGGCTTGGCGTTGTCTGCATGGCAGGTCAGGTTCAGGGGGTCTCCTGCTCTCAGGCTGATGATGGGCCCCCCCAAAATGACAGGGTCATCTGGAGGAACTGCAACGAAAGAGTACAGAGGAGACAACGTCATCTCAAGCATGAAACCCACCTTCCTGGAGTCATCTGTGGGGGCCGAGCTGCCAGGACTGGCCTGTGACCCCTCAGACTCTGCAGATGGCTTGGGATGGCCATGGCAGTGCTACCCCCTGTCCCCAGGTCAGAGCCACCTGCCTTTTGCTGCTCCATGAAAGCTGTGCCCCAGATTTGAACTCCAGCATCAGCAAACGGAGAAGTTTATGAGGGGACTTGGGCCAGGTGGCTGCAAGCTTTGCAGGAATATGAGGGATCAGATCTGTGGCAGATAAATCCACCAAGGGCTACTAAATCCTCAAAGCCCTGCATGTCCCTGAGCTGCAAACTCTGGGAGGATGGTGAGTATTTGAAAGCAATATCTCTGCTTGAAAGAAATATCCCTGCTTCCTGTGCCTGCTCTTCTCTTCCTCCCTGGGGATCTCTAACTGGCTGCTGCTGGACACAGGACACAGGGATTGGAGGGGATTGGTGTGACCCCTGCTCTTCTGACTGTGAAGTGGGAGGGAGGTGAGGGTGTTTTGGGGTGGAAGGGCAGGGGAAGTTGGATTTGGACCTGTAGGACTCAGGGTGTAATAACCTCTGGGCATCAGGAGCGTGGCTTCCAGGTGCCTGCCTTTGAGGAGGGCTCCCTTGGCAGCCCTCTGTCCCAGAGGGACCACGGAGGAATGGGGTCCCTGTCACTCCCACAAGCAGGTTGTGGTCACCTCCTGCCACAAGGCTTCTCAGCACCTCCCTCTGGGAATGCAGATCTAGCCAGGGGTGCATGGAGACATTTAAGACCTCGGTGTTCCTTTGGAAGCACCTGACAGCCCGTGGGAGGCTGCAGCTCCTGTGGCTCTGCTGGTACCACACAGCCCTGTGCTTCTCTAGTGGAAATGAAGCCAGAGACAGGGACAGGTAGAAACAGGGAAGCACAGGAGGGGCACCTGAGCGTGGTCTTCCATTTTGGGACCAGCTCTTGAACCTGGCACCCCAGAATGGTAAGAGATGGGAAATCCAGCTGGAGAGAGGGGCTGTTCTTTAATCCTGCAGGGAGGAGCTTTTATCTCTGCTACCCTGATGGGTCTGCTTCCTCCCTCTGTGCTGGAGATGGAGCTTTGTCCAGCTCCTCATGGAATCAGAGCATTATCTAGATTGGAAAAGACCTTTAAGATAAAGTCAAATCATTCCCCCATCACTGCCAAGCCCACCACTAAACCATGCCCCCAAGTGCCACATCCACATGGCATTTAAATCCCCCAAGGGATGAGGACTCCAGCCTGTTCCAGAGGTGAACCATGAAAAGTTTGGCCTTACTGACCATTGGTGGGTGTTTCATCAAGAGATAAAAAGTTCCTGACTAAGTAAGACAAATGCACTTTATTTCTGCTCTGTGAGAGACCCAAGTTCAGCCCTCCCTCTCCCTGGCTCTTTAACAGCATCCCCAATCCCATGGATGCCTCACATTATTCCAGGGGAACAGCAGGGAACCTCCTTTTTGCTGAAAGCTGCTGGTAACTCCCTCATTGAGAGCCTTTCCAGCCCAAACCACTACCCAAAGGCATTGAGCTCTTCCCAACCACGACCCTTGAGAAGCCAAATGCTGTTCTTGCTGCAGACAGATGTGCTGCCCACCCATCCATGGCCTGTCTGGGGGCTCCTGGGGCCTGCTTGGGGGTGGGAGGCCAGCAGGAATGTGAAGGACACATGAAAGGCATTCTCAAGAAACGGGAAATTGCTCCTTCACACCCTGCTCAGAAGTGGGTCTCAGAACCTTCTGACCCTCATCATCCTTCAGAGGGGATGCAGCTGGGTGAAATCCAACAGTTTTCTGCCAAAGTGGAGCCGGTTTTGTTCCAAGTCAGCGCTGCTCCCCCTCAGAACCAAAGTTGGCCTAAGCCCCCTCTGAAATCCCCAAGCCAGCCTTTGCTCCTGAGCTGCCCCTGCTTGGCTGAGGAGTATTTAAAAGCTCCTGACTGGCTCCTCCAGCGCCGGGCTGGGGTGGGAATGGGGAAGGGATTTGCAGATGTGCTGCGGGCACACCCTGCTGCGCACACGCGGCTGCCAAGCGCTGGGAGTAATGGGATTTTTCAGCTCAGTGGGTGGAACCCAAGGACTGGGGAAAAAAGCTTTTCTACACGGATCCAAAATGTACCTTTTTTTTTTTTTTTCCCCTCAGGCTAAAAGAGTGGAACAAGAAAGTGAAAATCTGTGGTTTGGGTTAGTTGGAACGCCTGTCACTGAGATGTGAAAATGGGAACAATTCTGCTCCATTCTGGTGTTATTTAACTATAAAGGAAGTATGAATTTTAATTTTAAAAATTTATTTATTTTATTTCATTGGATGAGTTTATGGTGTTTAAAACCAATTCTGGCATTTTTCAATAGTTTTTTTCCCCTCACTGAATCCATTAATTGAATTTGACCTCTGCTTGTAAAAAATATTGAAAATTCATCTTGTAGAATGGGGAAAAAACCAACCCACAAATCTTTCTCTGAATACCATCTTGGAATTTAATGACGAAACTTTTATGGTGGGATGTTTGACATTTTTTACTTTTTTCCTGGTACTCCTGCAGCAACATCTCCCCTGCAAAGCAATCTAGCGTGTCCACTAGGGGATATTATGGGACAGGGGACAACATAATGCAAACAAACATGGAATCACTTGTCTAGCCTGTGCCAGAAATCCTCAGTTTTTACAATTTTGCTCCTGTTTCTCCCTATGGGATCAGCAGCCAGCCTTGAGGAGCTGCTTATGGCAATAAGGAGAGGATGGGTTCTAGCTATCTCTTCCCAAGTAAATGGTTTTCATCACCCAGTCCTCCAGGTAGCTGTGAATTATTGATGTCTCCAGGCTCCCTAAGAGGGAATTTGCTTGGGGTGGAGGCTCTGATGAAGAGGAATCAGTGATGTCTCTCTAACTTCTGCAATATGAAGGATGGTTGTATTCCTTCCCCACCCTAACTCCAGCCTGGGAGAGGAGGCAGAGGAGGAGGAGGAGGAGGAGGAGGAGAAGAATGAAAAGATAAAAAGGGGAGAAGAAGAAAGGAGGGAAAGCAAGAAGCCGGTAGCATGGAGCCATGATCCATTATTCATCCTCTGTGCTCCCAGGATTGGTTGTTATTATGAGGCACCACTACAGAATCTGGTCTCCTAATTTTTAATCATGTAGCTATGGAAGCGCTAGCCTTCCTGATTAAACCAGGGATATAAATAGGAAGAGTTGTTTGGGGTTGCAGGGGGGGTTATTCCTGGCAGCAAAGCAAATGGAGTTAACCCGTACCTGCCCAGGGAGATTGAAATGATGGAGAAGGGATCCAGGACAGCTCAAAGCCCACAGGAACAGAAAGCTGGATGGAAAGGGCCTCAAGGTGCACCAGGGGAGGTGTAGTTGGGATATTAGGGAAAAATTCTTCACTGAAAGGGTGGTCAGGTGGGAACAGGCTGCCCAAGGCAGTGGTGGAGTCCCCATCCCTGGATGTGGCACCTGGGGACGTGGTTAGTGGTGGCAGTGCTGGGGGAATGTTGGACTCGATGGGCTTACAGGGCTTTTCCAACATGAATGATTCCATGAGTCTGTGACATGCAGCTTTTTATGGGGTGAGAGTCCCCATAAATTATCCCCAAATGGACATGAGAGTGAGCCCTTCTGGGATGGAGGTGAATCACCCCAGCAGAAGGTCTCCTGTTCCTCACATTGCCCTCAAGACCTCAGCTGTACACTTGTCCCTCTCTTCACTGCAGACAAAACTTTCCAAAGAAATGCTGTCAAACTTCTCCCTGCCAAACCATCATTTTCTGTCAAAATACAGGAATTGCTGAATATTTTTAATCCAGTCTTGGACAGGCTTCAATCTATTCTCCATAGCTTTGGGCTGTCTGGATGAGAGGGGACAGCTTGGGGTCTCTGCTTCCTGCCCTTTAGAAAAGTGCACTTACAGCACATCATCATAAAGAAACACAATTAAATGATGGCACTCTTGGTGCATTCATCAGCTTTGTAAATTACTTGTTAGAGGCTTTCCTGCACACTGTCCCACCCTGCACAACTTGATTAATTAGTGACCCCCACAGAATTCTTCAGCGCTGGGCTGAGACCCCAGGCTAATGCTGCCTTTGAGTCAGGAATGATGTGGATGTCTTTAAATGCTCCCGGCAGCTGGACAAGGATGTGGCAAGCAAACAGAGCCTCACTCATTAGCAATAGTTACTGAGATAACAGGATCCTCCAGCAGCCTGGTCCTGGAAGTGCAGGAAGCAAAAAGCCCTGCAGCAACCAGTACATTTTCCCTAATTAAGGCTGTTTTCCTGTGTTGTTGTGCCTGGTACATTACTGCTGCTGGGTTTGTGTAACCAAGCTCCTCTTCTCAGGGCCAGCCTCTTCTTCAGTGTTAAGGGATTCAACCCCAACACCTGCAGGTGGGCAAGGGCCACCCAGCTGCTGGGCTGGAGAGGCAGACACTGAGCAGCCCCTGAGGGCTGCCCTGAGCCAAATATCTGCAAGGAATATTCAGCTGGTGTTAGACTCAGCACAAGAATCCCCTGTGGAATGAGATCCCTTGGATAAGTCCTTGCTGATGCATTGCTCATCTTCATGTTTCCCCTTCTCCAGGGGCTCTGGGCCAGGCTCATGTGGGGGTTCAACAAATGACAGTGACCAGAGGATGCTCCTGGTGATCACAATGTGCCATGAACCACTGGAAGGTGCTTCCTGGCCCCAAAGCTGAGAGAACGAGTGTAAATCATTCGGGTGTGTTCAGCCTGGAGAGGAAAAGGCTCTGGGGAGACCTTCTAGTGCCTAAAGGGGCTCCAGGAGAGCTGGACAGGGACTTGGGACAAGGGCCTGGAGTGACAGGACAAGGGGGAATGGCTTCCCCCTGCAGAGGGCAGGATTAGATGGAATATTGGGAAGACATTCTTCCCTATGTCTATGGTGAGGCCCTGGCACAGGGTGCCCAGAGAAGCTGTGGCTGCCCCTGGATCCCTGGAAGTGTCCAAGGACAGGCTGGATGGGGCTGG
Organism: Leptocoma aspasia; assembly: GCA_013399835.1. Classification (NCBI taxonomy): domain Eukaryota; kingdom Metazoa; phylum Chordata; class Aves; order Passeriformes; family Nectariniidae; genus Leptocoma; species Leptocoma aspasia. The sequence continues at coordinate 408,313 of VXAX01006471.1, forward strand.
GAGCAACCTGGGACAGCTGAAGGTGTCCCTACCCATGGCAGGGGGTGGCACTGGATGGGCTTTAGGGTCCCTTCCAAACCTATTCTGTGATTCTGTGATGAATCAAGAGCATCCCCAGCCTCCCCAGTGGGGACAGCTGCCTCCCAGTAAGCACTTAGTGAGAACACAAGGCCCTGTGGAGATGAAAATGCCAAGCTGAGCACAGGTACCTTTGCTCCTGTCTTTTGTCTCTGCAGTAAAGGAATCCCCAGGGAGATTCAGCTGGCTCAGCTGAGCCTCTCGTGCAGCAGGGGTGGATGTGGGAGCTTTGCTGTGCTGCAGCCAGGTGTTTGTGCATTCCAACACGGCCTTGCAGCTTGTCAGGGAAGCATGTTCAGCTCTTGTAGACAAGTCAGGCTTATGAGGCATCACAGAACAGTTGCTGGGCCTGACCGGATCCGGCGCTGCCCTGACCTGCACAAGCCGCTTGCCCTTGGGGAGGTTTTGGAATACAAACCCTGCAAACAGAGCTTGCCTTTGCAAATCCCATCTCTGCTCCATGCTGGGGCATTTGGAGTCCAGGTTTGCTGGCTGGCAAGGCACTTGTGAAAGATGCAGGATTCAACCTGCAGCCTCTGGAAGATCCGTCCTTGGAAGATCATGATCCTCTGATCTAGTGGAAGGTGTCTCTGCCTGTGGCAGGGGGATTGGACAAGATGGCCTTCCAACCCCAAATATTCTGTGTATCTATTATCCTGTCATGGTCCAAAAAGTGGACAATGTATCAAGACTTTGGGGGTGTGACTTTGGCAGTAAGTTCTTGTTAATGATATTCAGCAGAATGAAGAGTTAATTGAATGTGGTATCATTTCTGTGCATCATTTGGGATCAGAACATCCTCTTCCCTGCTTGAGAACTGCAGGGAGCTGCCTCCTCTTCCCAGACAGTATCTGCTTTCCCCACCAGCCTTGGGGCCATTTCGGAGCTTTAGTGGTGTTGCTCTGCATGATGCTTTTGAGATTCTGGGGTGTTTTGGCCATACTCATGGATGCAGAACTCCCTGGAGCTGATCAAAGGAAAAGAGCAGCTCCCCTACCAGGCGAAATAGGCAGAGGTTGGGTTGTTTAATTGGCAAAATGAAAGCTTGGAGGCTTCACTGGGATGAGTTACAGTGAAAGAACCAGGAGTAGGTTGGGAGAAGACAAAGGAAAAAGCAGGAAAATTTGGATGCTGGGGGAAAAAGAAGGTTCTCTGTTTCATCAAGTGTTTAGGAAAGCTTTCCAAGGGGAGGAAAAGGGGCTAGAATACAAAATTGCTTTTAGGATGAAGCTTGCTACACGGGATAAGAGAATCCCCTTACAAGGATTGTGTTTCTGGCAGAGTTTTCCAGCAGACTGCTCAGGGTCTTGCTGTATTATCAACCCTGAAGGCAGCAAATTGTGAGGGCCTAAAGCACTGCAGAGCAGCTTACAGCTCCAGGAGTGTTTAGCTTTCCATTTATCAGGCCTTTACACATTTAGGATTCAGATTTCCAGCAGCTCTTCAGAGCTAGGAAGGATATAAACAGACTCTTAGGTTTTGTCCAACACTTGAAAGACAGGGATTTTGCTGTCTGAGCATTGTCATGGGCTGGGCTTCTCAGGGCAGCACCAAGTGGGGACTTGGGGCAGGACTGTGGGGCTTGGTGACCTAAGATCTGGAGGAAACCTAGCCCTGGATGCCAATTGCATCCTCCCCTCCTGTAGCAATGTGCTTTTAAGTTTATTCCCAAAATCCTGTCCCCTGCTGGTTTTTCCTTGTGGTAAACCCTTCCCCCTCTCCCCACCCAGGTAACAGGCCAATACACAAAACCTGTCTGGTCTATTGTCCTCCCTTATCTTAGGACATTCCAGAAGGGTGTCGTGTGAGTGGCTAAATTCAAAGAATGCTCCCAAAGCGCAGGGGCTCCCCATGTGTCCATCTCCCCTCGGAACCCACCCTTCTCCTCACCTGGCTGGGTGGCTACCTGCTTCTTTCCATGCCCCTTCCCCCAGGATAAAAGTGAGGTGACCACATGGTCATGAGAGAGCCAGCAGGAACATCAGTGGGGAGAGGCTGGTGGGGTTACTGCATGGAACTGGAATAAAGAGTGAAAAACCTCTCCCTGGACTGGCTCCTTCTTCACCACAGTATAGAGGACTCAACTGAGGTAACCTGAGCAGCTCCATCCTCTGCTTCCCAGGGCTCCAGACAAGTCTGGACAGGCCACCACCCAGCCTGCAGCACCTAGCTAGCCAGTGACTCTGCTGAGGCAAACCCTCAGCTGCAGCTACTTGGCTTAGCCAGGATCCCAGGCAGGCTTGGGCTGCCTCCATCAAGTTGTATTGGGAACACCCCAATACCCTCCACTGTCCTGAAGTGCATCCATGCTACCTCTCCCCTTCCTGATGCAATTAGGATTTCAATCCTTTTGCTTTGGCAGGTAAGGAAAAATGAACAACACAAAGGGAGTGGTCTGAGTTTAAATGGGGTCAGCACAGGGCTCAGAGTTCTTCCTGACTCCAGTGTGTAATACCCCCTCTTCAAGTATGACTGATCAGATCTTCCTTTGCATCCTACATCTGAAACCTGGAGACCATTCCTGTCTGCAGCTGCTCAGCAGGACTGAGGAGGCTCCACTCTTCTCACCCTTATCTTTGCATCCTGGGCTCTTCCCCAGCAGTGTGGGCAGCAGAATGAGGGAGGGGATTCTGCCCTTCTGCTCTGTCCTTGTGAGACCCCATCCAGTTCTGGAGTCCTCAGCACAGGAGGGACATGGAGCTGCTGGAGTGAGTCCATGGAGATGCTCCAAGGCTTGGAGCCCCGCTGCTCTGGAGCCAGGCTGGGAGAGCTGGGGGTGTTCACCTGGAGAAGGCTCCAGGGAGAGCTCTGAGCCCCTGTCAGTGCCTAAAGGGGCTCCAGGAGAGCTGGAGAGGGACCTGGGACAAGGGATGGAGGGACAGGACAAGGGGGAATGGCTTCCACTGCCAGAGGGCAGAGTTAGATGGGATATTGGGAAGGAATTCTTCCCTGTGAGGGTGGTGAGGCCCTGGCACAGGGTGCCCAGAAGAGCTGTGGCTGTCCCATCCCTGGAAGTGTCCAAGGCCAGGCTAGACAGGGCTGGGAGCATCCTGGTCTAGGGGAAGGTGTCCCTGCCCATGGCAAGGGGTGGAACGGGATGAGCTTTAAGGTCCCTTCCAAGCTAAACCAGTCCATGATTGTGTGATTCTATAAAACAATCCCTGGAGCTGTCTGCACCTTCCCTATGCAAGACAGGCTGAAAAGAACCCAGCCCATGTTGTCCATGGTCAATTTAGAGAGGCCACACTGGCTCTGGGACGAGTTCTGGCATTGTTCCCAAGCATCCAGCCCCCTCTGTGTGCTGCCAGCCTCTGGCCCTGCTGAGATTGGCATGGCATGGAAGGCTGTTGCTTTGTGGGATGCCTGCATGACTGGCACCCTTTCTGCATCAATCCCATGCCAAGCCCTGGGATGGGTGGCAGTGGGATGGGATTCTTGTTCTGTGCAATACAGAGCTGTCCCATAGTCCTTGCTCGGTCAGGGATGGATGGGAAAAGGAGGATGTCGTGTCTACAGGTCCCCTGTTGTCCCTGCTGTGTCCTGGCCACATCTTCCCCAGCCTGATGCTGCTCTGCTGCCTCATTCCTCCTGCCTACCCACGGGAGCTGAGCCTGGACAGCCTGAAAAATGCTGGGCAGCTCCTGGTGCTCCAGAACGGCGCTGGCTGCTGCCAGGAGGAGGAGAGGGAAGAGATGCAGCACAGCACAGCCTGGGGAAAACACACTAAAAAATAAATCAAAAGAAACAAGGGGAGCCAGGGAGAAAAATAGTGATGAAAGTTTAAATAGTGCATCTCTCTCTCGGTCCTATTTGTCTTGTGGCACTTCAGTGTGTGTGTGTGTGTGTGTGTGAGCGGGAGGGGCCCGGGGGGCTGCCAGGAATTCTGCCTCCTCTCCATCCCAAATAGACACCTGTATCCCTGTTTCCCTCCTGTCTCTGCAGCTGAGCCTCATTCATGGACCCTCCTCACGTTAATGAGCTCATGAGAAACAAACCACTAATATTTCCTAAAATTCCACCCCCCTTTTTTTTTTCTATTTTCTCCTAATGATTTGTCTCTTTTTTCATCCAGCCACTGAAAGTCTCACACGTTCCACATTTCTAGGGTCAGCAGGATGGATTTCTCCAGTGGAACAGTGTCTTGCTGAAGAATGAAGATCCCTAAAATTCAGAAATGATTCCTAGAGATGGTTTCATCTCACTGCAGCAAAGCACAGCTCTGCTTTCCCACTCACTGCCCTGGAGGGGCTGATTTGCCATCATCTAAGCCCTCTCCAGGTCATTTCGAGGAATATCACTGGAATACACTTTGGTTTTTTTCATGCTGAGGAGGGGTTTGCTCCCAGATTCTTGGCTAGAGAGTGTTTTAAATATGCAGTTTTCACAGTGGATTGGAATTAAACCAAATGTCAGAGTTCTGAAATCCTTTGTGAGAGCTGGCTCTGGGCAGGATCCATTTTGGAGAGCACACAAGCAGATCTGACATGGGATAAGTGAGCATTTGTATTCTACTGAAAAGCCTCCTATGCAAGGATAAAGGAGTTTTGGCAGCCCCCTTCCACACTTTAACAAAGATCCAGATGCTGTGCAGGCAGGTAGCTGGCCAGGTATGGATTGTTTACTTGGAATGTTCACTCTGCAAAGAGTAAAAAACTTAAACTTTTCTCTCCCAGCTGAAAGGGCAACACAATGCCAAAGAATATATTGCATTTGTCAGGTTCTCATTCAATTCTCCCCACCAAGGCAGTGTTTTTGGATGGATCACATCAACAGCTACTGCCAAGCCCTAACTCAGGGCAGGGGGATTCAGAGGGAGCTGTTTTGCTTTGCTGTGTCTGCCCTGGCTGCCCATAAACTGAAGAGAAACAGCTGAGAGAGGTGGGCCCATGATCCAGGACAACCATGATTAATGGTTCCAATTCTGCCTGTCAGGACGGTGGAAAGTCAGGGTAAAGCTTCCCGGATGTGTCAGCAGGGATGGGAGAGGAATGGAGGAAAAATTACCTGCCCACCTGGCCTTATTACCACTGATGTAATCAAATTTACTGATAAGAGCCCCAGTCACACACAGGATCCCTGTGCTGGGGGTGCCCCTCCCCAGCACAAGCAGCTGAGTATAAAATGATGGAATTGTGGAATGGTTTGAGCTGGAAAGGACTTTAAAGCCCATTCAGTTCCACACCCTGCCATGGGCAGGCACACCTTCTACTATCCCAGGGTGCTCCGAGTCCTGTCTAGCCTGGCCTTGGACACTTCCAGGGATGAGGCAGCCACAGCTTCTCTGGGCACAGGGGAAACTGAGGCACAGATGGACAAGGTGTTCTGAATCCCAGGCTCTCCCAGCTGCAGTATCCCTTCATCCCTGCTCTTGTGCAGGCCTCCTGCTCTGCCCAGCTGCCCTGCACCAAGACCTGTGCCAGTCCCGTGCCAAAACCCCACCTGCTGTGGAGGGACAGTGGGGGTTTGGGTGTCCCACATGGGATCTTCTATGAGAAAAGGAGGCTCAGGAGAGACAACTCCCTGACAGGAGAGTGGAACCAGGTGAAGGTCTGGCTCTGCTCCCACAGAACAACAGATAGGACAAGAGGAATCAGCCTCAGACTGCATGAAGGGAGGATCAGGTTGGACATCAGGAAGAATTTCTCCATGGAAAGGGTGGTCAGGCATTGGCAGGGGCTGCCCAGGGTGGTGTTGGAGTCCCCATTACAGGGATCTAAAGATAAACCTGGTATCTGGGTGGGGNGTGCCCCTCCCCAGCACAAGCAGCTGAGTATAAAATGATGGAATTGTGGAATGGTTTGAGCTGGAAAGGACTTTAAAGCCCATTCAGTTCCACACCCTGCCATGGGCAGGCACACCTTCTACTATCCCAGGGTGCTCCGAGTCCTGTCCAGCCTGGCCTTGGACACTTCCAGGGATGAGGCAGCCACAGCTTCTCTGGGCACAGGGGAAACTGAGGCACAGATGGACAAGGTGTTCTGAATCCCAGGCTCTCCCAGCTGCAGTATCCCTTCATCCCTGCTCTTGTGCAGGCCTCCTGCTCTGCCCAGCTGCCCTGCACCAAGACCTGTGCCAGTCCCGTGCCAAAACCCCACCTGCTGTGGAGGGACAGTGGGGGTTTGGGTGTCCCACATGGGATCTTCTATGAGAAAAGGAGGCTCAGGAGAGACAACTCCCTGACAGGAGAGTGGAACCAGGTGAAGGTCTGGCTCTGCTCCCACAGAACAACAGATAGGACAAGAGGAATCAGCCTCAGACTGCATGAAGGGAGGATCAGGTTGGACATCAGGAAGAATTTCTCCATGGAAAGGGTGGTCAGGCATTGGCAGGGGCTGCCCAGGGTGGTGTTGGAGTCCCCATTACAGGGATCTAAAGATAAGCCTGGTATCTGGGTGGGGAGACGGGGAAGGGTTTAACACAAGGAAAAACTGGGGGGAACCAGGTTTTTGGGAATAAACCTTAAAAGCACATTGTTACACCCCACCTCTGGAGGTGTTCAGGGAGCAACTGGATGTGGCACTCAGTGCTCTGGGCTTGTATTGGTCACAGGTTGGACTTGATGGTCTGGGAGGTCTTTTCCAGCCAAAATGATTCTGGAACCCTCCAAATAAATCTGGGACTCCACAGAGGCTGCACCATCCTCACTGATCCTACACTGGGTGATGGTCAGAGATGCTGAAACTAAAGACCATGGCCCTGGGTCAGTCTTCTTTGGAGGCAGCAGGGACCTGATGGATCCAGTCCTGGAGCCCCTGGGAATCAGGGAAGAGGCCACGAGATTGCAGACATGCTCCAAGCACATCTCGCTTTACTGTAGCTAAAAAACACCCTCCCACAAAGAGAAATACAAAGCTGAAGGAAAAGGCTGTGGCACACCCTGGTTCGCCTCAGCTGCAGGACATGCCTGAACCTTCTCCTGGGAGGGGGATCAGCAGGAACATCATTATCTCCCCAATGTAGGCCAGCACCCCTGCCTCCTCCTCCCCCTGCGCGCGGCTCCCGGGTGCAGACTGACAGATCAGAGAACGCAGGCGAAAAACCGAATTCATTATTTTCCCCATATGTCAGATAGTTTCAAATTGTTAAAAAAAAAAAAAAGAGAGAGAGAGAGAAAAAAAGAGGGGAATTATTACTGTTCATAAAAAAAAAAAAGGAAAAAAAGGAAAAGAGGAGCAAAACCCTGAGCTGGTCCCCTCCTTCTAGTGAGAGCTGCTCTTAGATCCCCTCTCTTGCAGGATGTGGGGGGAGAACTCCTGCCTGTCTCCTCCCAGGAGGTGCCATGGAAATTCAGTGATGCAGAGCACAGTGGGATGACATGAGAGACTGGGACCTGGTCGTTAAGGTTTGGGGCTTGATTATCTGGATCTGTTTTGAGGCTGCACGTGCCTTGAGCTCATTAGCCAACACCTCTTCTGTTAATTAGCCATGGTATTTACTATCCTAACAGCACCTTACAGGCCTGGGAGCCTCAGCCCAGCTGAATCCTGCATTTCCCTTGGGATGGGCCTGGCAGGGAACCTGGCACACCAACCCATGTGTGAGGAGCTGGAGAGGCACGAGAGCAGGGCAGGCACCACCTCCCACTGTGCAGCACCAGGAGACCACCCTGTCTCAGCCTACATCCAGGGCAGACAGTGGGTGGGTGATCCCAGGGATGGGCACAGCCCTTCCCAGCTCCCTGCAGGCTGAGCAGAGCGAGGTGAGGTTTGTGTTTTGAGCCTTGCTGCATCTCTAGCCTCAGTCCTGGGCTCCTGTCTGGTGCTCAGGGACAAGAAGACAGAATGAGATGTGAGTTTCCAGCTCAGGAGCTCATTTGCACCATTATGGCCCTGGCGCTGATGCACTTGCTCAGTGCCAGAGGTTTTGCCCTCCCCTCTCCCATGGCATTTCCCTGCCTGGCCCAGCTGGGATGTGCAGGTACCTGGTCTGATCCAGCTATTCCAGACTCAGATGTCAGAGAAGCGCCTGCTCTCACCAATGCCAGGCACTCCAGCATGGGATGGAGACATCACAGGGCTGCTTTGTCATTCCCAGACTGCACTTTGAAGAGTGGAGGGATTCTACCTTCCTTTGGTCTGGAAGGACTGATTTTATTTATTTGTTTTTAGGGCAAAAGGCTGATTTTTCCTTTTTCCTCGTATTTCCCTTTAAGGCCACAGCTTTGTCATGTGCTCCCCATTAAACCATTCCCTGCCCCAAAGCCACGGCTATTGCTGCTTTTCCCAGCTGCAGCCCAGGGCTGGAGAAAACCCAGATCTGGCTGCTGGGATGTGTCACTGAGGAAACTGGGAACAGGAAAGGGTGAGAAGAGACAAGACTTTAGGCCAGGCTGGGAAAAATCTGTCTGGCACTTCCTGTGCCTGGGATTTGAAGTATGACTGCCATTTCAAGGAAGAAGGATACCTTTTCATTTATAGAATCTCAGAATTGGTTTGTGTTGGAAGGGGCCTTAAAAGCCCATCTCATTCCACCCCTGCCATGGGCAGGGACACCTCCCACTATCCCAGGTTGCTCCAAGCTCCATCCAACCCGGCCTTGGACGCTCCCAGGGATCCAGGAGCAGCCACAGCTTCTCTGGGCACCCTGTGCCAGGGCCTCCCCAACCTCACAGGGAAGGATTTATCCCTGTGGTTTCTCTATCCCTGGCTGTTTGCAGAGCAGCAGGATCGAAGTGAGGGAAAGGATGATTTTTCACACCTGTTCAACTTGGGTCACTAGGAAGGGTGGAGATTCCCCAGGATTTTAGGCTGTTGCCTTGTGCTGCTCTCCATGGACATGCTGGGATGGACCCACCAGGGCTGGGAAAGCTCCGACCTCACTCTGCAGGAATGATGAGAAGATTTCTTGACCCAACCACCCTTCCTTGGGCATGGATCCTTGTTCCCAAGTGCTGAGCACCTGACATCAGCACAGACTGAGTTTGGAGGGATGGAGAGGTTTCCAAGGCCTTAGAGCATGGCGGACTGTGATGGAGATGGGCTAATGTGGGATCAGAGGAGGATGTGGGGTGCTGCCCACAGCTCATGTCTACACTGTGGTTGTTGGAAACAAGGGACAACCATGACAGATCTGTCTCTTTCCAGGCCATGGCAGTGAAGCCCTGGCACAGGTTTCCCAGAGAAGCTGTGGCTGCCCCTGGATCCCTGGAAGTGTCCAAGGCCAGGTTGGACAGGGCTTGGAGCAACCTGGGGTAGTGGAAGGTGTCCCTGCTCATGGCAGAAGGTGATGGAATGAAATGAACTTTAAGGTTCCTTCCAACCCAAACCATTGCTGGATTCTGTGAATACTCTCATTTGCAGGTCACCAACTGGAAATTCTTGCATCCCTCCTTCCTTGGCAGGAACAGGCTGTGCATTGTGTTGAGTGATGCTCTTTCCATCCTCCACCAGGAAACATTCCCACTCAGATCCCTGGCTGTGCTGCTGCAGAGGAATCAAGGGCAGCTCGCTCACACCAGGGAGCCCCACAGGGACAGGGACGTTCAGTGCTTTGCTCTTGCCTTGTAGTGGCACCGAGATGGACGAGGCAGGAAGGGCTGGGCTGGGCTGGGAGCTTTGATCTGGGTACCAGCCAAGCCCTCCCAGGTGTGAGACACCACCAGAAATATTAAATGAAGGCCTTAGAAAGAGAATAATCCCATGTCCCAGATCTGTCAGTGGCTTGCTTCCCTCCCCTCTCCCCAGCACCACGGGCCTGCAAACAGCTGGACTCAACCCCCCTGTGGCATCTGGTCTGGCAGCTCCAGCCAGATAAAAACACTCCCTGTTCAACACACCTGGGCTGAGCCACCTCAGGCCTCTCACATCGTCCCACTGCTGTGCTGGACAGGGTCCTAAACCCTCTCCCTCATTCAGGACACAGGAATCCCAGGGATGCCATGCTAACCATCTCCTCAGTGTAGCTGGAACTGGACATCCAGCTCTGGCAAACAAGGAACAACCCCCAGCTCTGCTTTAAGCATTGTGCAGAGCATGTAAAGATCAAACAGACTGAGCCACTGATGGTGCTATGGCAGATCCTGTGGGAGCTTGCTGGATGCCACGGATGTGTCCCTGAGCTGCAGAGGTCACGAGCTCTGCAGTGAGGGCTGAGCAAATCCCCACGGATGAATCCAGCATCCACCAGCTGAGTTTGATCAATGCAGTGCAATTCCTTATCTCTGACGTGGCTGGGCCACACATTTCGAAAGAAACCAAACCCAGCCCGTCCAGGATGGAGCACGATCAATCCCAATGTCCCAGCATTGACACATATCTGGGTTTGGTCTGAATCCCTTATCAGGCAGTGGTACAGCTCCATGGGAAAGGTTCAGCCTCACAGACACTGCAGTGCCCTTGTCTGCCCTCCAGTCCCGCAGCCTTTCCCGGGATAATTCATCCTGCATACACCATTAGCATACCCCCATTTTAAGATAAATTACCCAAATCTTTAAGCCTCTGCTCAGAGGGAATCCCCTGGGGTGGCTGTTCACAGTCAAGTCCCTCTGTGAAGGCCTCCCTATGGAGCCAGAGCCATTAATGCAGCATTCCCAGAGAGCCTGCAAATTGCATAGTAGCAGGAAAATGAGGCTGGAAAAGCAGGAATCCTGCTTACAGCCATGACACAAGCATCCTGAGGATACTGGCTTTGGGTGTGCTCTGCCTCCATGATTTGCCAAAGGTTTTTCTTTGAGAGGAGCACAAAGATAGAGGTGTCACCCATCCTTAGGGACACTGCCTGTGCACAGGACCCTGCAGTGAAACAGGCAGGTTCCCTGGGCTTCACACTCTAGAAGTAGTGACAACCCTACCAGAAATGGTGGGATTTGTGGGAAAAGTCCAGAGGAAAGGACGCCAGTGAAGAGAAGAGGGACTGGAGAGCATGGGAAGACAGAGCAAACAGAACTCATTAGAGAAGGGAGTAGATGTACTACCTGGGGCTGCTCCAAAATCTGCTCCCAATTTTTTTTTAATAGGATATTGATTTTATTTCCTCCTCTTCTTTTCTTTTTTTTAATTTTTTTTTTTTTTTTTTATTTTGACTGATAGAGTATTTCGGAGAAATATCTGCTTTGGTGGAATTTTATTCTTTTTTAATTAAGGAATCAATAGCAAAAAAAGGCAGCAACATGTCAATAGGGGAAATGTTTTGGACTTGTTCCTCTTGAAAGGTGATGGCAAATCACCTTTCTGAGCAGGTTTGGCCTGACCTGGGAAATGAGGCGAGGAAAGAGCAGGGGAGGGAGCATCAGGTGTCTGAGTGATGGCTCCCAGGAGCTTCTGCAGCAGAAATAGTTGTGTTTCCTTCTGAGTTTTTTGCTTGATTTTTTTATTGCTCTCTCTTTTTGTTTTCTCAATTGTTTTCTCCTTATCGTTCTCCATCCAACACCTCTGAAATGTTATGGGCTGAGAAGCAGCAGCTCCCATAGGGCTGTTCCCCTCCTTAGACTGAGACATGCACAAAACAGTTAGGACAGCACTAATGACATCCCAGCTCCCGGTTCCTGCTCACCAATCCCAGCTCCCACCACAGCAGGTTCCTGCTCACCAATCCCACCACACCTGGTTCCTGCTCACCAGGTGTGCTTGGCTCTACCAGGTTGAAGCAGAAAGGACCCTGCTCACTCACAGCAAAGGAGCCTCCAAGGACACAGAACAAGCTGGGAGGTGATGATGCTGCTATTGATAATGGAGTATCAGCTTTTCATTCCACGGGAAAGCCCACTTTGAGGGGTTCTACCAGACCTTTTCCCACTATTCCCACTATCCAAGTGCATGAGGAGCTCTTTCTCAGTTTGACTCACAAATTGATCCCAAAGTTTATATATCATAAACCCATAAATGATAAATAAACACCACCATTGTACCCCTGGACTGGAGCCCCAAGGTGGTGCCTGTGGGATGCTCCAGCTTCCCAACTCTGAGCTGTTTTGGATCTCTTCCCAACACAGTCACTGACAGCATGAATAGTTGGAGCTGCTGCCAGGCCATTGCTGGCCACAGCTATTTTTCCTGGTGGCAGAGGCAGCCCAGCTGAGAGCTGCAGGGTTTGGGATGCATTCCTGGACTGCTGGCAGCCAGACATCCTGGTGCACGCTGCTCCTGTGGGATGGGATGTGAGCTATCCCATCCCATCTGTCACAAGGAGAGGTGGATCTGCTCCCACTGCCAGTGGGGAGGCCACTTAAAATGCTCAGCTTGTCCCATTGGCACCAACCCTCGGGGCTGGCCACACGCCCAGGGCTGCCAGGAGCCCCCACTCTGGGGAGATGGATTTCCCTGGTGGGAGCACAGATAGAGGTGCAACTGGCATTACCCAAAGCATCCATCACCATCCCCCTCCTGCCTCCTGAGGGTTTAATCAGTTGGGTCCCAGCTGCCAGAAGGAAGAGAAGGGAAGAGAGATGAGAAAGCCCAAAGTTAGCTGGCCCAAGGGGCAGGACATCACCCTGCTGTGTCACAGCTGAAGGAAGAAGGCAGGACACAAACTGGGCTGGATGGGAAGGGAATGGAAAGAAAATCCTACTTAGGAATTTAGGTTCATTTTTTTTAAACAAGAAGTGCTGAATTAGCACAAAAGGAGATGTTTGGAAGATGTCAAAACACAGGATTTGGGTTTTTCCCTGCCTAGCCTTTCATTTTGGAAAGGCTCATGGGAAATTTTTGGCCACTTTCAGGAACATAAAGCTCTCTGCTGCCCTGTCCCAGCTGGAATGCTTTCCCAGCTTTGACTCACATGACAAACAGCTCCCAGTGAGTTTATCAGCAATGGAAAACCAGTCACCCAGCTCTGGACCACTGGCTCCATCACTTTGACTCTCATTTTGGGACAAGCTGTGCCTGACCAGAGAGACAGGGCATCCAGGCCTGGAGGTGGTAGGTTAAATAGAATAGACTGAGGAAGAAGAGGCAAAATGCTGGAAGAAAGGGGATCCAAGTAGTGGTTGGTGGGAAACTGGCTGTAAAGGATGAGGTCCTGTCTGGACCTGTGGGCTTGGAAGGGAGGGGAGTGATGCAAAGGTCCTTCCTGAGCTCCCCACTCATCTCTGTAGCCCATGGAGCCAGTTTCTAGCCCTGTCCCTGAACCCTCACCATTATTCATGACAGCCCAATGGTGCCATTTAACAAGCCTAATAATTAGAAAATACCAGGAGGCTCAAAAGCAGAGAGGCTGCTCAGAGGTTGATGAAGGAGGGAAGAGATGGCAGGATCCAAGTCCTACCTGCAGCAGGAGGGGACAGCCAAAGCCTGGCTAGTCCCTGTGTGACCAACCTCCTGTGGCAGCAGCAGATTTAGGGGCAGCAGCCCCGGATGCAGCCCCTGCAGGTCCCTGTGTGAAGGCTGGAGTGAGCTGCCGAGTTCCCCTCAGCCCATCCCACTCCCACGGATCTGGCAGCATCTGCTGCCCTGAGCCGGCTCTCAGCAAAATTCTCTCCTTCCTTTTCAAAGTTCTGGAGCCGAGCACAGCACATCGGGGGAACTCCCAGCCCCTGGGTACTTGTCAGTTATCCCTGAGATGCTCCAGCTAATTATTTTTATCTTTCACGAGTCGTGTGGCATTCCAGAGGTGCGGAAAATAGGACATTCTCGGTGTGTCTCTCTCTCTGGCGTGGACTAATGGTGCCTGTAAATTGCTGCTCCGTGTCAGGGGATCACTGTTCCTAATCAAACTGAGATTTCTGATGGGCTCCACGCTGACCACACTTCTTCCTCCCCTGCTTTGCTCCAGGGGGAAATGCAGGATGTTTTTTCCAGTGACAGAAGATTTTCCTTCCCCTTGTGCCCGTCTCAGTCTATTTTGGGCTTGCAGGACTCTGGCAGGAGGGAGGCAGGAGTCTCTGGGAAGGGATGTATGGACTGGAATGCCATTCTTTTTTTGGCCTGCAGACCACCAAAACCATCTGAAAAGTGTCTCACAAGGAGGCAAATGACTGCTTTGACTCTGCAAGCACATGGTTGTCTCCTGCTCCTGTCTTTTTCTGAGAAGTGGAAGGTGGTGAAGACCGGAAGGTGAATTTGTGCTTTCCCTGGGCCCATTCCTCCTGTGCTGAAGACCTTGGGCCCTGAGGGCTGTGAATGGTACAGAGTTTTTCAGGAACGGGGGGCAGGTGGTGGGGGTGAGCTGAGGGTGCTCTCCATACACAGAGAGGCTCCAAGGCATGTTGTGACCACGGCATGGCACGTGCTGGGTGAGGATGGTGGTCACAGACCTGGCGGTACCACAGCGGCGTGGGAGCTCTGCCCACACACAGGAATTTGGGTGGTGGAAATACAAGGCAGAGGAGAAGGTGTTTGTTTCCCATCAAACAAACAAACAAACAAACAAACCAGATCTGGTTGTGACTATCTTCCAGCTGCTCCAGGCAGCAACAGAGGAGTTGGTTTGTTGTTTACCCACTCGGAGAGGAGATAAGGTCAGGAAATCATAGTTGGCTTCTGCAATCCTAGGGGGGAGAGCAAAGCTCAATCTGGCAGATGAATCACTCGCTATTGACTGCTCTTCTTCTCAATTATTCCTCCATTTCATGAGAAACCTCCAAAACATACACAAATATTTCCACCCAGGCCACAGCGATGCTCGATGCTCTCCCACAGATCCCACCTCTGCCTCACCAGGAGTTGCTGCAAGTCATGTTGCACATTCTGGGTCAGGGCAGGTCCATGGGACAGGCAGGAGATCTGCAGGCAGGGATGTCAGGCCCCAGCACAGGTTGCCTTGTCACAGCTGGATGCAAACTACTATTTGCATTAGGTTAAAATCTTGAGTAAATTGAAATCACAGCAACATCTGCTGCTTTTTCATTAAGCTTGTGTTGACACCAGAGGAGGGGGACCTTGGAAAGACAGATGGAAAGGAGGGGGAAAGGTGGATTGACTCAGCACAGGCTCTTGAATTGCCTCTGGCAGGAGCCTTGGGCTGATCCCACTCTGGGCATTGCAGTTTGGGCAAAATGACCTCATACAAGAAGGTCCCTCCACCTTGAGCTTTGCTTTCCACCCCAGAGAGGGGTCAGGGAATGCAGGACACAGATGTCCACCTAAGGAGTCACCTGCTCCCCAGAAATGGGGCCTATGGCACTGCCAAGAGGGCTCCCAGGGGTCTTGGATTGGTTTTGAGAGAGCCTTGCTTGGCTTCTGCAGAGCAGAAGGGATGAGGGTGAACATCTGCCAGCAAACTGAGCGTCACCAAATCCACAGCAGCTGTACCCTGCTTGTCACATCATCTCTCATTCTTCTTCCAGCCCAGATTCTCAAACCATCAGAGGCGAGGAGGAGCGGAGCTTCTCATCACGGGAAAACCAACACATTGCTTGTCCTCAGCACTGCAAAACTTCAGGACATGACCCTGGCATGCTCCACCAATAACAGAGGCAAAGCAGTTTTATTTTCACTAGAAATTCCCTCACTTCTTCATGCAGTCTCAAGGCTTTGGGGACCTGACATCTGATTCTGGAGTGCCACTTGTGCAGTGCAGCTGTTTCCAGCCTCATCCCAGGGCCTCACAGCAGCAGCTTCCCAAACAAACCCAGCTCAAATAAAAAGGGTTATACATGTCTGCAAACAGCCACCCTTGTGCCAGAGCTTGTTTGGAGGATTGTTTGTGGAGAAACAGCACACTGAGGAGCATTTGTTGGGCTGTCCAGCTCTAGTTACTGTAATCACTGACATGGGGCTGCCTCCATGGTCGCTGTTCCCACTGCATTCCATGCTGGGAGAGCACCCACAGCACACACCAGAGTCCTGGCTGTGGCACTGCCAGCACATTCACACCATCTGCAGCCATGGAAGGGGGGGAAAGCCTTATCTGTGTGGGAAATGATGGACTGGCACTGGTTTTTGGGGAGCACGACTCTGCCGGAGCCACGGGCAGGAACAGGCCGCAGGTTCGGATGGGTCCCCTGAGAGCACAGAAGTGATGGACTCACAGTCCCAGTCCCAAGTACCAACCTGCTGGGACTCTGCTGGGGACACAGGTGCCACTTTTACCTGCTGGAGAGACAGCAGCAAGTGCCAGTGGCCACCTCAGCACTGCACTCCAGGGCTGGAACCAGCACCATGCCAGCTCACAGCACAAAACCAGGAGCATCCTCAGAGCCTGTGGCTTTGCTCCACACACAGAGCTGTCCCTGCACGTCCCTCCCTCACACTGTGCCACCCACCACCATCATTCCATGATTTCCCAGGCTGTGGCTCATCCTGGCCATGCCAAGTCCTGCCAGCTCCTGTTGGGGGGCTCACATGAGCTCATTAAGACTGTGCTTGACACCGGGGTGTGACACCTGAGGCAGTCATTGGTTTGTCATTTCTGCAGTGATTTTGTTCTCCAACATCCCAAAAGAGAAAGGGATGACTGTTCCCATTTGCCCAAGAGGAGTGTCCAAGTGGCCATCAGGTGCCCTAGCAAAGCCAGGGATTAACACACCGATTCCTCTGTCCTTGCTCTGCTCTTGTCCATGTTTGGGGCCCAAGCAGAGAGCAATTAGAGCTGACAATGAGCTGCAAAGATTGTCTGGAGATCCTGACCAGGATGAGCAACACTGCGAGGTCAGGAGAGCAGGAATACTTCAGAAAAAATGACTCATTCTAGTTGAGAAAACGATGCTGCTGCTCCTGCCCTGGGCTCATTTTGTACTGATTCAATTCACCATTTGCTGTGCTGCACTAATGCAAAGGCAGGATGAGGAGAAGGCCAGGGAGAACACCTGATGTGGGGGTTCAGCTCTGCCCTGCCTGGAGCAGGGTTGGTTTCTCCTTTGTTGGATCCTCAAATGGGTCAAATAGATTTAGAAACCTGGCTTGAGGTGGCTGCCTGTTCCCGACAAACCCTGAGTGCTGTCTGCAAATAAAACCCCCAACACTCACCAGATTTCAAAAGTGATTTGGATGAAGGAATTGTCCCCAAAGCAAGAAGTGCTGTTAATTTTCTCCTTCACTGCAGCAAGGCTGCTGGAGGAATGGGGTGGGGCTCCAGGCAGACATCCCAGCCCTGCCCGGATGGCATAGCTGGATAATTCACAGCTCTCGTGAATATTCAGGTGTGATGTGAATAAACACCCACTTTCCTTCTCTGATTCCCCAGGGCAGGACCTGCAGGGGGAAAATCCTCTAATACAGCCATCACCAGCCCCACAGGGGAATTGAGTGGGGTGCAGGAATGGGAGCAGCATGAGCACCCTCGGAGGATTCTGCCCTTCCCACCTCCCTCTTGGTACCTGTCCCTCCACCCTGGCACCCACCAAGGTATCACACGTGCCCCCAGTGGACACTGCCAGCACCAGCCCCTCCAGTCCTGTCACCCCATGAGCAGGGCAGAGGTCCCTGCTGACTGCCAGCTCTGCAGGCGCTGAGAGGAGCAGGCAAAACCCCATCAGAACTCATCATGCCTGCATAGAACGAACAATGAACTCCAACATTTCATTCTGGACAGACAAGATGGAATTTTTCAGTTTTCCAATGACAAAAAACCTGAAAAATGAAGGTTATTCACCTAATTTAACTCAGACATTTCTTTTCTTTCTTCCTCTCTGGAGGAGAGAAATGGAGGAAAGAGGAGGACAAAGCTTAAAATCTTATTAATGACTTCACGTGAGTGTTTTCCACTGAAACCAAGGAGGAGAAAGAGCATCTTGGCCTGTTTACTGATAAACTTTTTGTCCCAACTGCTGCATCTTTCTTTCATCCCAGCTGCTGCATCTTCCCAAAGTATGTGCCCTGTGTCCATCTCCCTCCCACACCGATGGCACTGTCTGTATTAACAGCATCCTTAGCACTGCAGAAGTGCCACCACTCCCTGCTCGTGGCCTGGGTTTGCCCATCTAGAGGCCAGCTTGGAATTCCAGTTCAAAGTGGAGCTGCCTGGATGGAGGCTCAGCCTGCAGGAACTGCTAATGGAAGGCTAAACCAGAACTGGGGTGGAGCTCCTGGATTCAATGAAAAGCCAGGAGTAGCTGAAGATGCAATAAGGGTCCCCATGTCCAGTGGGGCTTTGATCTGGGGATTAGGGATGAAGCCATCAGGTAAAGGTGGAGAAGTTGGTGAAACTGGAATAAGACACAATTTTCAAAGCCATGGGTTTGAAAGATTCATGGGTTTGAACTGGAAGGATGATTTATCCAAAGGCTTGGGTCAGAGACTGTGCTGTTCATTCCCTCCAGCAGCCTCTGCTACACTATTCTTTAGGATGATTCAGCCTCCTACTGGGAAGAAGCAAAGCAACAGTCCATGTACCCACCCCACACAGCCACTGCCAAAAGTCTGATCATCCATTTTCTGGAGCCCTATGGACAGAGCTGACCCTCCCAGAAACCACACTCTGCTCACCAATAATTCCTTTTGTGCTGAAAAATAAATTAAAAACCCTCAAACCACCTGATGATTATTTTGTTTGGCCCATTGCTACAAAAAAAATCTCCCAATTCCTTGTTGGATGATTGCTTATAATGCTGAGCACCAGCCTTGGTTTTGTAGCTATTAAGCTGCGTGTTAAATGTGAGTGAGCACTGGGTTTAGGATTGCTGGGGGAAATCCACCCCATTTCTGCTATTGCTCTGAGCAAAGCCATGCCCTGAGCAGGAAGTGTGGGATGTGCACTTTGGGATGCTCTTGGCATGGCAGAGACTCACAGGCAGAGCTCACTGAAGCTGGGGGAGGGGGCTGAAATGCCAGAGGTTTGGGTCTGGCCCTGTAGTTTCACAGAATTTCCTGAGTTGGAAGGGATCCACAAGGATCACAGAGTCCAGATCCTGGCCCTGCACAGACACCCAACAACCCCACCCTGTGTTTGGGAGCATTGAGCTCCTTGAGCTATGGCAGCCTTCAAGCCTGAGCTCTCGTGGAGCAGGAGGAGGTGGATGAGTGAGGAGATGCGAATGCAGATTTCACTCTGAGGCAAACCAGAGAAATGAGTTGCTGCCACTTTCTGTGTTTTTTTGCCCAGTCAAATACCACAATCAACACACAGAGCATTATAACCAACCCAAAGGCAACTCCGTGGCAGAAAATAAAGGGAAGCAGATGAAAGAAACCCTCTTATTCTTAATTTACTCCAGTTAATTTTAGTCTAATTTGATCACAATGTTCTTCTGTAAATATCAGCCCTTCTTTAATAAGGCAGTGTTGGCCACAGAGGCTGCGATTGCGATGTAATCACCCGATGTGTCGTAAAAGACTTTCTCTGTTAATTGTTAAGAGGAACTGGAGCTATTCTGAGGCAGGTATGGGATTTCAAAGAGAGATAATTATAACCCGATCTAATTAGTAATTATAACAGACCTCTCCTAGAAATTGTTTTTTACTTAAATATTCCCCTGGTCCTCCCAAACAGCTGTCTGTGCTGCTATCAGGAGGTCCCTATGTGATAGTGGTGCCAGGACAGGGTGTGGGCACTGGGCTGCTGTGTCCCTGTCCCTATGGCCTCACCCCAGGATGTGATGGAGCCTCGGCCCCGGCATCTGCCAGGGGAGGGAGCAGGGAGGCAGGCAGGCAGAGCTGAGACAGGAGAGGGTGCTCTCGCCGCAGCAATGGAGACGTGGAGGGCCATGGGGTGTCCTGGTGCCGGGGGGCTCGCTGGGTGAGGAGTCCTGCTGCCTCGACCCACATCCCAGGAATGCTGCTCCTCCCGGAGCCTGCAACAGCAGCAGAAATCGTTTAGGGGAGATGGGAAGACAGGAAAGGCTACACAGAAAGCTGGGAGCCGGCTGGGAATGGCTCCCGTTTCATTTTTTTCAGTTGTGTTAATGGACACAATCCTCCCAAACCTTCCTGTGACCCCAGGACAGAGCCCGGGGCTCTCGGCCACCAAGACACATCACAGCACATCACGGGAGACGTCCAGGTCCAGGGAGGCCAAGGGTCGGAGGCACACCCAGCATGTGGCAGCTTTCCTGGTGGGTGGGATTGGAGGAACTGGTTTTGTCCCAGGGGAGGTCTGCCCAAATCAATTGTTTTTCAGTTCAGTTCTGTTGTAGTAGAATCCTTCATTCCAAAAGAGAAACTTTTCAAACCTCTGCAATTTTCCTCTCCCACTCTCCTTGCTGCCTCTGCACCAGCCAAAGATACCTCTGAAAAGCAAAATACCTCCAAGTGCTGTCTGGGGAGCTGAGACAGAAACCAACAGTGACAGGAAATGGAGCAGCCCGATCTGAGGAGCCTCTGCATAAGAAATCCTTGCTCCAGGATGTTTCCTGAACCTGTATCCCCTTTTTCAGCTCCTCCAGAGGCACCACCCAAAGCAATGGGTGCTCCCTTTCCCCCCCACCCCAACGCCATCCTACTGTGGATCCTTGTGATGCCCTGGGACCACCCAACGTGCTTTGGAGGAGTTGCACAGCTCAGCCTCTGCAGCATGGACAGGCAGGACTTTGCTGCCAACCTGCCCAGATTGCCAAGAAATGGTGCAACCTCAGGAATTAGGCAGAAAAGTATCAACAAGCAGGAAACCTCAGTGATGGAGCGGGAGCTGTCCTGACATGGTCCTTTCTGCAAAGACAGGTCTGGGAGATGGGAGGAGTAATTAAACACAGCTACTGAAAGCTGGCCTTAAAGGATTTAATCTCTGAAAGCCAGGCTCTAATTACAGGGCTGCACCAATTCTGACCCTGAACTGATGCGCTATTTTTTAATCGAGTTATTTCTTCCAAGCAGAGCCGTCTCCAGGGGCTCGCCTGGGCAGCAGCGTTAGCTCGCAGCTGGGAACGGGCTAACTAGGCCAGCACTGCAGGAATTCTCTGGGATTGTCTCTTTCTGCACATCTCAGTATCATTCCAGCAGGGAACACCTGCAAACAGGAACCTGTGAGCAGCACATGTGTGTGTGGTGGGGGGAACCACTGTGAGAGGAGCAGGAGGCGGCAGGCGAGGCGTGGGGCTCACGGTGCCACAGTGTCCAGAGGGAGGCTGCTCTGAGAGCAGGATGCTAAACCTGGAGCAGGACATTAATTTGAGAGCATGATGCTAATCTGAGAGTGGGATGCTGATTTGAGAGTGGGAAACTAATCTGAGAGTGGGAAACTAATCTGAGAGTCGCATGCTAAACTAAGTCTGGGATGCTAAACAAGGAGCAGGATGCTAATCTGAGAGCAGGATGTTAATTTTAGAGAGGGATACTAATCCAAGATCAGGGATGATAATCCAAGAGCAGGATGCCAGTCTGAGAGCAGGATGTTAATTTCAGAGTGGGATACCAATCTGAGATCAGGATGTTAATCTTGGGGCAGGATACTAATCTGAGAGAGGGGTGTTCCATTGAGAGCAGGATGCCAGTCCCAAGAGCAGGATGTTAATCCAAGACTGGGATGCTAATCCGAGCGCAGAGATGCCCATTTCCCAACCTGCAGTGCCATCCCTGACACAAAAGAGATCCCCCTGAAGCACCTCACTGTGGTTCAGCTGCTGTTGCTGTGTGTGGAGGGGTAGACCACCACCTCCACCTCCACCCCAAGCTGGCCTGGAGTAGGATGTGCTGCATCCCGCTGCGTTATCACCACGGCTCCCACCTCTAATCAGGGCTTCTTGCTCCCAGACAGAGCCGCTGACCTTGATCCCTTCCAGTTCGAGGCCCCTCCATGGCAAAGTGATTCAATTAAGCCCTGGTTCACAGAGAGGGCTAAAAACAAGGAGGGAGGAAAAAAGAAGTGCCCAACAACAACAAAAATCCCCACTCCCGAGAACAATTTCCTTCTATGGATTTTTAAGACCAGCGGCTGGAGAATCACTTTCTCGTTTCTGTGCTGTCTCTTCAGTCAATAAATAAGAGGGAAATAAAGGATTTCAGAGAAAATAGAATGCAGTCAAAAGGTAAATTGTGGTCTTAAAAGCCCCTAAGAGACTGTCACCGACTTAGAAATGTTTCCTAGTTTGAGACCATTTCTTCCTGACTACATGGTTTCCGCTCCTTTATTTGCATCTCTGGGAGGTAATCTTTAAAACTGATTTTCCCCTGGTTGCATTTCATTGGCAAAAAAACTAAACAGGCTGCTGCATTACAGTAATAACATCAACACTGCAGCCACCTTCGCCTTAATTATTTCTCTGTCTTGCCAACAGAACCAGTTAAAGAAGATTTATATTTAGGTGGGGAGGAGGGGGGCGAAGTGGGAAGTGTGTGGATGGGTGAGATAACCTGGAAAAACCTATTTCTCCCTTGTTATGTGTCACCAGCAGTAAAAAAAAAGGTAAAATAATAATAAAAAATACACGAGGTAAAAGGTTTGGGCCATTTAAGTAATAATAATGCCAGCATTTCACCTGTCTCTTGCTTAATTATTTCCTTCTCTCAGCTCTGCCACCTGAACCAGTTTAGATAAGATTTCGGTGTTGATAAAGAGGAAGAACCTGTATTCTCCAAAGTAGATAAGCTGCTTTTTCCAGTCAAAAGGAAGAGAATACGTCACTAAAGCCTTCCTGCTGCCTACTCCAGATTTATCAACAGCCTCTTAGCAAAAGTCTCGCCACTAAAAGCTTGTGAAGTTTTGCAAAATACTACCAGATAAGAGAGAAGTACTTGTAAAGACAAGAAAGAGGCTGGATGTGCAAAGTAGCTCATCACAATCCATGTCCAGCCAACACACAGTCAAGGTCACCCCAAAAAGCCCCAGGGAGGAGGAACCTGTGTTTAAGGAGAGTCCACAGGCTCTGTGAAGGTTTCCTTGCACATGCAGGATGTCTGAGCTGCCTTCTGAGCTGTGCTTGAAAGTCAACTCCTTCCAGACTTCCTGCCCTGTCATTTTAGTACTCTCTCCTTTCCAAGACACCCATATCCACCTTTGTCCATCAACAAGTGGCTTTAGAACAGTGGTGACTTGTCAGGAAAAGAGCTTGATGGAACACAAACCTATAAAATCATTGAATCCCAGAATGGTTTGGGTTGGGGACCTTAAAGATCACCTTGTTCCAACCCCCTGCCATGGGCAGGGACATCTTCTATCCAACCAGGTTGCTCCAAGCCTCAAGCTCCAGAAAATCCCACTGCCACCATCCCTCCTATCCACCTTCACCATCAATACAGCTTTGATCTTCCATCTGCTTCACTCTCTTTACTGACATCACAGAGATGACAGAATCTCAGAATCCCAGACTGGTTTGGGTTGGGAAGAACCTTAAACCCATCTAGTTCCACCCCCTGGGAGTGGGTGAGACAGAAACCAACAGTGACAGGAAATGGAGCAGCCCGATCTGAGGAGCCTCTGCATAAGAAATCCTTGCTCCAGGATGTTTCCTGAACCTGTATCCCCTTTTTCAGCTCCTCCAGAGGCACCACCCAGACTGGTGTCCCTGCCCAGTTCCACCCCCTGCCGTGGGCAGGGACACCTTCCACCAAACCAGGTTGCTGCAAGCCCTGTCCAACCTGGTCTTGAGCACTTTCAGGGATGGGGCAATTCTCACAAGGAACAATTTCTTCCCAATATCCAGCCCAGACCTCTCTCAGTTTAAAGCCACCCCCCCTTGGAGCCCTGGGTGCCCTCACAGCCAGGAGGGGAGGTGGGACCCTCGTGCTGCAGGGCTGTGGGTCCGGAAGGCTGAGGGCCCCTCCGGGGTGGCGTTCACGGCTCTGGATGCCTGTGCCCGCTGCTCCCGCAGCGCTTCCAGCCAAACCCTGCCAAGCCACGTGTTCTGCTGCTGCCAAGGCGCAGATGGGCCTCGAGGGCCTGTGTGCAAACATTCCCCCACACCTCGAGGCACCCGCGAAGCCGCGGCAGGCGGCTGGAACCCGTCCATCCGTGGGAGAGACGCAGCCGTGGGGAGGGCTGGGCTGGCAGAGGATGAAACGCTCTTGGCTGCTCTGCACTGCACGACACCTCTGGTACTGCGGAGAAGCATTTTAAAAGGGGGAGAAGCAGCTCCCCAGTACAAAGCCAAGAGTTTTTCCTCTGCTTGTACTGCAGAGTTTACTTTTATTATACAATTTTCACCCTTCATGGCTCAGATGTTTTGCCTGCGTTTCATTGCTGACCCACAGGCCAATCCTCAAAGCAGTATTTGCTCAGGGTTTTGTGTGTGTGTGTGGCTTTAAAGTTCTTTTTTTTTTTTTTTCAAATAAATTCAGTGTGGGCAAAACTTCTTTTCTTGATTTATAACAGGCAGGGGTGTGATGATGGATTTTTCTGCTGGAAGGCAGGAGAGCAGGAGATGTGGACGGTGAACCTGAGCAACCTGGGATAGTGGAAGGTGTCCCTGCCCTGGCAGAAGGTTGGAATGAAGTGGCCTTTAAGGTGCCTTCCAACCCAAACCATTCTGGGATTCTGTGACTCTCTGGTGCTTCCTGGGCTGTGATGTACGTGCAGGGCAGAGCAAAGCCCTGGCTGTAGGAATGGTGCTTGTCCCTGTGCACTGCCTGTTCTCAGCTGCTGACCCATGAGGGCTGAGAAACTTCCCCCAGGAATCACCTCCCAGCTCTGTGCTCGCCTTATCACCCCAAACCTGGAAGCTAATTAGCTGCTCCTGCTGCATCCAGCAGTGGGGCTGGATTTGGCCTCGTGGCTCTTCCCACAGAGCCACCCTGCTGCTGTTTTTGCTTCTGAGCTCCTCCAGCTTCCTTTCCTGGCCTTGCCTTCCCACCCTGCCTCAAGCCTGATTATATTGGGTCTGCATGTGTAAGTACAGCCTCCTGCCATCCTAATCATCCAAAGTGGCTATTTGAATAACAGTTGTTGGTGCCTGTAGCTTCCTGTAATTTTCCAAAGGAAACAAATCCATGCAGACTGCAATTTTGCGCCTATGAATTTTGAATGAATGTCTCTGAGAGCCTCGATTTCTCTCTGCCTTCCTTCCTCCCCTCCCCTTGCCTGCCTCCCAGGCCCAGCTGAGCCAGAGGCTGCCACCAAAGGGGTATAACTGAGTGGCTCCTTTCAGATAGAGGATTTTGGGCTGGGAATGCTTCATCCTTCCCAGGACAGGCACCAGTGGCATGGGCAGAGCTTGCTGTGGGATGGCTGATTTGCAACGAACCCATGGGAACAGATTTGCTCCACAGCAGGACAAAGCAGAGCATGGAAGAAGAAGCATCATTTGAGCATCAGGTGTCAGGACTTTTCCTTGTGTTGCTACCTCCAAAGTAATTTTGGGAGGTCCCTGACTACCCAGGGAGCTGGGTCCCTGATGACTACAGGGAGCTCTGATGGTACCTGCTGGCCAAGCCCTTCACCTTCTAACTCAGAGCAGCTGGAGGACATTTCTCCTCCAGAGCTGATCTTTGAGACAGCAACTATCCCTGTTTATTGTGGAATAATGGAATGGTTTGGGTTGGAAGGGGCCTTAAAGCTCATCTCATTCCACTCCCCTGCCATGGGCAGGGACACCTTCCACTATCCCAGATTGCTCCAAGTCCTGTCCAGCCTGGCCTTGGACACTTCCAGGGACTGGGCAGCTTCTCTGGGCAACCTGTGCCAAGGCCTCCCCACCATCCAGGGAAGAATTTCTTCCCAATATCAAACCCAAACCTACTCTGTTTTATTTTAAAACCATTATAACCTTCTCCCTCTCAAGTTTCCCCTCCTGTTCCTCTGCATGTCGTTTTATGACACTGAGGGTTCTCCTTTTTTATGACATTGTTTTTAAAGTGTTTTTATCACCTGGTTTTATTACAAAATTACCGTAGAGCACCCCAAGTGCCGTAGGAGTGAGGAGGGAGAGCGGCTCTGAAAATGCAGCAACTCTTTCCTGAACAGCTTGCAGCCTCGCCAGGGAAGGGGCTGTGATTTGGTGATGGATGGAGTGCTTGTTATCCAGTATATTTTTATCCATACATATATAAAGCACTTTGTGATCCCAGTGGATACAAGGCACTATATAAATGTAAATCATTATCATTATCATTAAATACCTTCTGTATCTTTTAAACCTACCAGTTGGAATCAGATATGTATGGGGCAGCTGCTATCTGGGTTTTGTTGGGGAACCAAATGTGAGAGCTGTGATTTTTGTCTTCGTTAGCAATTAAATGGGATCTCATGAAAGACTCTTATTTTTCCATCGCAATTTTTTCATGCTGCCACTGATTTGAAAGTCACTTCTCACCCACTAGGAGAAATCTCTGCAGAATTCCCTAGCAACAACCTGAATAAGAAACAGCAACCTCGGGTATGAGGATGTTCCCGGGATTATCCGAACCCACCGCAGGCTGTCCAGCGCTCATTGCCATGAGGATGGGGCGAGGATCCACAGGGTCATGGGGAGTAGAGTTTAGCTCCTCCATGATTTATGACTCAGTGGAGATTATAGACACTTGTCTCCACAACTGTGACTCTGCAGTGTTTCTGCTTGGCCACTGCCCAACCCCGGGAATGAGTGACTGCACCAAGCTCCTGGGTGCCCTCCTGTCGCAGCCGGAGCTGCAGTGAGTGCAGGGACCAGATCCTTGACCCAAGGGCTCCTGTTCCTGCCTCACCCTGCTCCTTTTTCCTGTTCTTTAAGGGAGGGATTTGAGCCTGAGGGACCTGAAGGATTGCACGTGGAGGCTTTGGCACCACAGAAATGACCCCAGGCTGTGTGTGTTTCCATTGAGGCCATAAATGACCGGATTCCCTTTCTGCCCATAGGACAAGCGAAGCAGGCAGCACTCTGAGAGCCCCTTCCCTGATTTTCCTCCCCTATTTAGTTGCTAAAGCCTATCTTCCTTCCTGCACTTCCAGGAAAGCCACCCAGTGGCAGCTACTGACAGCTTCTCCCTGTGGGAATTCATCTCTGGATGCATTATCCTAGAGTTGCAAAAGCTGGAATGGTTTGGGTTGGAAGGGACCTTTGAGATCATCACATTCCACCCCTCTGCCATGAGTAGGGACACATTCCACCAGACCAGGTTCCTTCAAGCCCTGTCCAACCTGGCCTTAAACCTCATATTTGGGACCCAGGAGCCTGGTCTAAAATAAAAGTGCACTTTTCAGCTCTTGTTTTTTATCCTTCCGATGCTCCATTGGCATTTCCCAAAGGGAGATGACTGATGCAGGGTCAGGCTACACTCAGAACGTAGTGAAGGGCAGGTCCTGGCCCCAGAGACAGGGGATCAGTTGTTCTGAGCCCCCAAGGGACCATCATCAACAGCATTTCATTTCCCCTTGTCATGACAACCAAGGGGGTGGATTTGGAAACCTTGGATGTGTCATGAGCCTGAGCCCTGGCCTTTAAACTGCACTAACTTGCAAGCAGTGGCTTGCAAAGGTTTTGCAGTATTTAGTTAATGGAGCAACGTTTTTCCTAGTTCTCTATTTTTTTCCCATTTTTTTCATTCTATTTTCCCCAGCCTCTCAGGAACTGCAGCCTCCTGCTGCCCAGGGGAAATCTTCCATTTAGCTACATTTTCCTTTCTCATTTCATGCTGTAATGGGGATTCATCATAGGTGTTAAATCCATAATTTGCCATGAATCCCTTGTCTCTCTCTGTGGAGGTCAGAGTTGAGTTAAAAGGAACCCGATATTGTGGCTTTGTGGCTGCCCCTGGGGGAGAGCACCAGCCCAATTCCCCAGAGCAGGAGGAGGCTGGACAGTCCTGGGTGGGTCATCCAATGCCATGTCCATGCTTTCCCCCTCTCTTTGCCCACTGAAGGGGGCAAATTTGAGCACATCAGGCACTTCTAATGTCAAAAAAAGAGTAATAGCCCTTCCAGAGGGGCATTTGTCCATCCCGGCATATGAGAAATATCCTGAGGCAGGAGAGGTTATTCTCCTGTTCATTACCAAGGACACCCACAGGTCAGTCATTAAGACATGACTATCCAGTTTTACAGCCCAGTTGAAGCCAAAAGGAATGCCCCAGCTTCAAACCCATGCCAGTGCTCCTGCCGGGTGGCAGGCTGGCATCCATCATGCTGACAGGGGCACCAAAAGCAAACAGCACCGGGAACACGCTGTGATGGATGTGTGACAGAGAGATTCCTCCACCACGAGCTGGGACATGCTGGCTGAGCTGGGAGCTGTGCTGGAAGCTGGGAGATGCTGGGAGCTCTGCTGGGAAGCCTGAACCATCCAATGGATGACAAAGAAGCTCAGGCACAGTGGGGCAAGGCTGGACAACACTTCACGGAGCAGGAAAAGGCAAGACAAGCAAAAAGGGCTGGCCAAGCTCTGGGAACCAGGAAACAACATTCCTGCAGGCTGGGCACGGGCAGAGGCCTGGGATCCCTTCAGGCAGCCTCTCCCAGAGCGGCTCCTCCGCCTTCGCGGCCGGTCCTGCCCTG